>GL379809.1:730310-763663 GCA_000143925.2 Caenorhabditis brenneri
CATTTTCAAACCTACTTCCAAGAGGATTTTCCCTATTCCTCAAAATTCTGAATTCATTCACGTAGAAATATCGATAATTTTTGAATACTTTACTACCCCTTTAAATCAAAATGTTCTAGTTCAAGTTGGGAAAGCTAGTTATTATTACTTACATAAATGCAGATCAGATTTTGTTACTCTGAATACTCAATTCCTGCTCATTCAACACTTTTTATATATCGCCACTCCTCACCCATTGTTATTATTCCAACTTTGTTTGTGCTCAGCTTTTCAATGATCGCAATGAGGGGTCACTTTTCATCCTGACAACTAGGAAGATAAACAAAGCACAGTGACCAGCTTCGCTTATTTTATCAACTTTGATCATTTCTCAGGTTCTCTATTTTCCAAGTTCAATCTTGCTGAATTATGATAGCTGATGAGTCAAGAGAGAAAGTAATCAGCAATAAATGAGGGGTCCTGGCTATCTGTCACACTGAGAAGATTGTTGTCTATCTCATAGTTTTTTTTTTCTATCTCTCTTTCTTCTTATCTTTTTCAAGATTTATTTTTGCATTGTCCAGTTTTCTGTTGAAACTTCAGAATTTTAGTTCCTGTTCTTTTTGGTTTCTAACTAAAATCATGTCCGTTTCCGTTTTTCCCAATCATTTCTCTGCAGAGATTTTCCGCAGATATCTTACTCGATTGACAAATTGAGAACTGTGTTTTTGAAACCGGTCTTTCAGTAGTTTCGCCCCATTCTCATTTCTGCTTCTTTTTCTTCCACTCTTTTTCTTCATCTTATTCTTTCTAGATGCATATACAGTGTAAAACAGCATTGGCATCTCGTGTTTACGTTCACCTTTCATTCGATTCTCTCAGTTCTTCCTTTCTCACATCAATAAACTTTTGATTCACATTTTCTTTCTTTTTGTTTTCAGAGAAATCATGGATCATTCACACCATCACCACGGCCACAAAGGAACTATTGGTAATATATTTTATATGATAAATTTGAAGTTTTTATGAACTTGATTCTTCCATACAGTTTATTCAAAAATGATGGTATCTAATCTTATCTTCCAAAATATCTTATCCGCTCAAGTACTTCTTTGTTTTCCAAACAAGTACGTCTAGTTTTTTCTAGCCTATCACTTACTTTTCGAGTACTTTTTGTTTTTCCTCCCACAATACCCATAGTAGATTATCCTTCCTGTCTATCTCAAAACTTGATTCCAAACAGGTAACACTGCGGTTGCCAACACTCAACACGATCAAATGATGATGCACCACGCCATGTCGTTCCATTTCGGAACTGAGGAAACGATCCTATTTGATTTCTGGAAAACGGAAACCGCTGTTGGTAAGTTGTTCTTATTTCGTTGAACATATGAGAATCGGTACAATGGGAATAACTTTCTTAGTACGTTTTTTAAAACGTGAGTGGAAGCGATTGAAGTTTTCGGTCCCCCAATTATCAATTCCACCACCATTTAAAATGAGCAAATATCGACCAAAAATGCCTTTCCAAAAAATCAGTTTTTGATGTTGAAATGATGTTGATAACGAGCACTTGAACGTCTCATGATCCCCATTGTTTTTGTTATTCAAATTTTCTTCCGGTTTATTTTGAGACACTTGTTTTCCAGGCATCGCCGTCTCATGTCTAATCACTGTGCTCTTGGCTTTTTTCATGGAGACCATACGATTCTTCCGTGATTATCGCAAAGCACAGATTCAATTGTCACAACCACCGATTGCACCGGAGGATCGCCTCAAGTGAGTTTATAATATACTCAGTTCCCAGACAGGGTTTTTTCGAACAAAGAACTTTCAGAAGATCTCCACAATTGGACTTGATTGACCCACTTCTTCAATTATTCCAACTCACGATCGCTTATTTCCTTATGCTCATTTTCATGACATTCAATGTCTACCTCTGCTTCTTCACCGTCATCGGCGAAATCTTCGCTCACTTGCTCTATCGTACTCTCTACCCACACTTGAATTCCTCCTCTGCCGGTCACTGTTGAATTGCCAAAAACGAAAACAGAAAACAGGAAATGTCTGTAAATACAAAAATTTTTAACTATTGGTAATGAACTTTTGATACACCACCCCGATGATGTGATATGATGATGTTCTATAAATCTTGTGATAACATATTATTTTCGAAGAATTGTTCTTGGCTGGAATTTCCACACGCTCAAACGGAGCACACAAAAAAACGGTGATAATAAAAAGAGAGTGTTGTGGTTCTTATCTTCCCGTTTCGTCCATTCGCTTCCTTTCCTTTCTTATGGCCTCCTTCCGATCAATCATGACCATTTTTTCTCGATGTATTTGGTGGTTTATCAAATCCTAATCAGAAGAAAAACGGAAGTTCGTCTTACTATATTTAGAGTTTCCAGTTAGTCACTTTTCATGTTTCACCCTTTTTATTTTTCTAGTGTGAGGATGTTGTCTGAGGAACACTAATTCATTGAATTAGTTTATTATCCTATATAATTCCCCAACTTTGGGAAATTTGTTTTCAGTTTACGACAATTGTAGTAATAGTAGTAGAAAACTAGTTTCAAATGAAAAGACAGACAAGTTATCAAACTCAACAAAATGAGAAAGATAAAACCCAAGAAAATCGTAAACATGATTTTTAAAATAGAATGATTCAAGAACTGCGATCTCCTATCCCATAGGTTTTGCTCACAGCTGTATCACCTCCAATAGAAGAACAGTTACCCATCATCTCGAAATCTAGATTTTCAAATCTTGACAATTGTTTCATTGAACTCTCAAGGTTGCCATTCTTCGTGACGACTTGCTTTTTCTCTTTTTTCCATTGTTTTTTGTCTTCTAATTCCTTTGAAGTGCCTGAAAACAGCGAACACCAGATAATCCATGAGATCCGCCGTTCGCATACGTGTTTGTCTATATATGAAATCTTGATTTTTTTTCATAATTGTTTGTTAATTTTTCGTACTCTTTCTAATTTCTTTTTGAGTATAGAAAAATGGAAATGCCAATATTCTGTTTCAAAACGGATTAGCATGTTTTTTTGTTGCTTCCTCCAAAATTTGCCAAACTTTGGTCCTTTTTCCAGGCTTTTTTTTAAATCCCATAATTTCACAACCTCCTATATTTAGGCAAAGTTTTACAAATTAATCAGTTGGACCAACGACTTTCATATACTCTCGGAAGACTTAATGAAGTACTACTATGAGTTTGAGCTCAGATCCCATATGCTGAATGGTATCCATGCCAAAAATAATTGCATGTAGTATTCTCATCCTTTCCTGGATTTAGTTCTTAATTATATATGCTTTATCTCTTGCCATGTGAAATATGAGCAACCAAATTAACATACGAAAACAGATCTCTTCATCCATACTACTCCTGAAAAACATCCTCAGAGATTTTCCACTTTTATTACGCTCACTGCTATCGTTGAGGTCTAATTATGACTGGGCTGAAATCATCAATAACCTATTCTTTGTATGTAGGTAATAAGATCTATGCCATTCCATTTGTTTTCAAAGAAATGAACAATTAGAAAAACCTGAAAATTCAATAGCGAAATTAGAACTATTACAACCAAATTCAGGAAGCATCATAACCATATGAAACTCTACTCCAGTCGTGTATTCCAGTTCAAGTTTATTTACATTTCGTTATTGCATGAGCGTGTTTTGTCTAGTGAGAAAGGGAGGGTTCTCTGCTTCTTCTTATTCTTATTCTCAACTGTTCCTAATGTTTATTCAACTGATGTCATCCATTCGGCTGCTCCGACGAGCACAAAATTTAACTTTGCATTCGGACAGATGTGTAGATGAAACGAGCAAAAATCGAAAAATATGTACATATATGTACGTGATTTTGTATGGTGAAGGCATACCCTGTGGAAAAATTGACCTGGATGTATTTATATGTTCATCATTGTTTTTCTCATACAACAGAATTTTTTTGAATTTTGTTATTGTATTACGTTAGAGTTTGATCATGGGAAGCTGGCAAAATAATTTTCGTGTTTTGCTTAATTTTGCACATTTGGATTAATTATTTTTCTGGATTTATGTTCCGTATAGATGATCTCTGAGACTACAAAACTAAAAAAAACCAATTTTTTCTTGAGCCCAACCACTTTTTTAATTACAAAAACGAGGTAAACAAATAATTCTCAAAAATAATAAGTAACTTTTGGGTTGAAACGGTTTTCCATTTCTGTTTGCCAATTGATATAAGTAATTCACTATAGTTTGAACTTCAATCTAGGAAGCAGGATTTCATGGACAACACGTGAACAGCACAACTGTCTAGGTAGGTACTGAAAATCCTTCTGGAGCACAAACTTCAGTGTCTGCTGTGACACGAAATCCTATTTTGGTGTTTCTTCCTACATCTCGTAACATGACTGACAAAATTTATACTAACTTTTTTCAACAAGACGATAAGAGGTTTTACTGTTCAGACACTTTTGAAAAAAGGATTCAGTATTTTAATTAAAAAACCTAGACTATTGACTGAAATTCGGTTTCCTGGGAAAAAGTCTACCAAAATTGTGAAGCGTGAGATTTTCTCTATACAACCCGCTAGTAAATCATGGGATCACCTTTTTATACGAACTCTGTTTTCTGTCGTTCGTTGATTCTCTGATAACTTCTAACTATTCCCGGTAATTTAATAATGTTCTTGAAAAACCCTTATGATGTTGAAAAGTTTTCCGAAATTCGGCTGCAAAGAGTTTTTTAGCTTCAAGTTTATCTACATTCACTTTTTTGAATTAATACATAGTAGGCGTAGCTAGCATTCCTTACGTTTTAAAAATCTTATCAGTCTTACAAAAAAAATTAGTTCCAAGACATTGAACTATTTCAAAACTTGTATTCACCTTGGCCAACGCCTAGAGCACAAAAACCAAGTGAGAGCAACTGATGGAAGCCTAGAGGGAAGATTCGAAGCATCTGGGTAGTCGTACTCAAGAGTGAAGTTCAAATGGTGAGAAATAAAGAATAGAACACCATCATCATCTATTTTACACGGGGAGAAGAGAAACGGATTGATGGCCGATGGGGCATGTGTCCTACTAAATATCAGACAATGCAACACATACGCAGAACGGATAGATAAATTGAGAGGCGCCCTTCTGTCAGACACGATATACCAGGTACTCCTAAGAGACTTTATACCTGCTGTGTCTCTATTTAGTTGCATCTCTTTTCACAAAATTTCGTTTTTAACTCTCTGTCTCGCGCCTGCCGACATTTTCGCGAATTTCCTTTCCACCCCACACACACATACGTAGGCCCCCTTTTCTTTCGCCAGTGTCAACTCTCTCGTTTCTCTTTCATTTCTTCTTTTTCTTCCATACCTCTTTACTCTCTTCTCACCATTCTATAACACTCTCACCCATGTCATCCTCTTCTTTTTTTCCCTTCTTCATCTGCTTTTCCTCATATTCTTGATAGACCTCACATCACGGCTTCTTCTATGTCGACGTCGCTTTTTCCCTTTTGTGTGTCCGGGTCCACTCTCGTCGTCTAGCTTCAGTCAGGAAAAAAACAGCGAAAATAAAAAACAGCAGCCAGGGGAAAAATACGAAGACGTGGTGGGGAACACGAGGAGAACCGAACGTTCCAGAGCGCTTTTCCATTTTCTTATCGTCTCATGTGCTCATTTTTGTTTGGAGGGTGTGTCTGTCTCAGGAATGGCTTGCTTGGTTTATTAGTATTGATTCTCTGAACTTTGTTCTTCATTTAAAGTGACAGATTGCGTTGCTAAAATTGAAATTCATTACAGATACGAGTTGAGGTAACGGGACATTTGATAATGGAACACCCGCCCTATGTTAATATACCACCAATAGCCAAAAGTGAGTTCATGAGCTTGTTCAAAAAACTAAAAAAAAACACTGCTCAATGTTGTTTATGCATGATACAAAATGGAAAATAAAAGAAAAAACAGAAAAAAAACAAATTTATTTGCCAAGAAAGAAAAAAATTGAATTCGATAATCCTGGAAAAAGAGTAAAAAGACTATTCACAGAAAAACGTTTTTCACAGTTGCTTACTGTAGAACTCAAAGATGTGATCAGAATCGCCTATATGATACTTTGTTTACAGTTTCGTAGCGAGAAAAACCTAAATCATTCGGTTATTTATTATATACTTTTTCACGTATCATCTTTTGACGCAGTCTGCAAATCAGGTATACGGTACCTCCGGGCTGTACAAAGGCATGCATAGCCTTCAAATTTTATTTCGCAAAATTCAAAACGTAATGATTTATTGCAAATATTTTGCAGCAAGAAGTACAAGCCACCTGGCACCTACACCTGAACACCACCGATCTGTTAGCTACGAGGAAACGACTACAGCATCGACAAGCACAGATTCCGTACCTGGCGTTCGAATCAGATCAGAAAGTTCACAAGTTTCTTGTGATTCTCCTATCCCAGCACCGAGGGTTGGATACCTTTCAGAGCTGATGTTGTGAACAAACTCTGTAATTTCAGACGACATATGTAGCCGCTTACGAGTATACAGCACAAAAAGAGGATGAACTGGATTTGCCCCTTGGATCAATTGTCAAACTGGTAACAGCTGAAACGTGGGTTTTTTCTTTTTTCTTTGGCTCTGATCTATAGATATTTCTTTTACTTACCGTACTCCTCAAGATTTGGCTTATTTGGAGCCTGCTTACCTAGGAAAGTTCATAATGGTCTTTGAAAATCAGTCATCATATTTTTTCGAGGCTTTTTCTAAAGTTAGACTAGAATTTAGACGGATAAATTAGCATCATGATTGGCAAAATCAGCTGGATAGGATATCTCAATTTTATTGCATCACAAGTCCAGGAGATCAATTTTTGCAACAGGGGGTGAAATCTACCGAAAACGGAAAGTGTAAACAGATCTCTACGTTTTTTTGGTGAAAGATCAAAATCTGACCAATAGTAGGTCTATCTCTTAGTAGGACTAAGCCGCAAAAAAACAATAGATATCCCGTTTACCACACCCATCCGATAAAGTCCACTCGAACAGTTTATATTTACTTTTAATTCCAGTCAAGAAGATGGGTGGTATCGAGGTGAACTCGATGGAAAAATTGGATTGTTTCCTTCGAACTATGCAAGATTACTACTACCAGAAGCAGAAAAGTTGATTGAATTTGATACAGACGATGTGAGGATGCCAACAGTCGGAGATGTTCCTTTGACGATGGAACAGTGTAGAATTGGGCATGGAGCCACTGCAACAGTCTTCAAAGTTGAACTGAAAATTGATAAGCTGGTGAAGGTCAGTTGGTGAATTATTTGAAGTAGGCTTCAATTATTGGGAGTTTGAAAAATCATCTCGTGCAATTTCACTAGAGCAAGCAAAAGAAAAAGGTTTTTTGTCTTGGTTTATTAAGAACTTTATTTTCTTTTGGACAATTAACAATTTGAATTTTGTTTTCATGAAACTTTTGATCATTATTGGTTTGTTCGATTCCAATCAAGATATGTTTTTAGAGGAAAAAAATGGACGAGAGTAAAGGACCTTTCACCAATGCCGCTCTTAAAAGGTTCAACAAACACACATTCAATAATCGCGGTGAGCATATGACAGAGGAACAGCAATGTAAGTATTTTTCTAAAAATTATTTCTAAGAACTTGGCTTTTCAGTGGAACAGTTAAAACGAGAAGCTAACCTTGTCAATGGTCTCTCTCACCCAAACATCGTGAGCCTGTTAGGAATATGCTTGGCAGATCCTTATTTTGGACTTATGTTGGAACTATGTGAAGGATCCTCTCTGAGAACGGTTTGCCGGAGTATGCTTCCAGATACTGCAATTCCATTGGCAGTACTAGTGGATTGGGCAAAACAGGTCGCGGAGGGAATGGAGTATCTAACAAAAGAAGGATATGTGCATAGAGATTTGAAAGCTGATAATGGTGAGATTCGATTGCTGGAGCTTAATTGAATTAATAACTGCAGTACTGGTAAAAGAAGAAGTATGTCTATGTCTAGACGAGGCAACTATGAATTTCCCATACTGCTCTATGTGTGGGAAAGTTCCCGTTAACAAGCTCCACATGAAAATCACCGACTTCGGAGTGACTAGGAAAATGACGGCAGATGCGAATCGATTCAGTACAGCTGGTAAGTGATAGAGGTTTTATTTCAAAGTTTGATAGGGAACATGGATCTATAGCAAAAAAAGATGGAAAGCATTATTGTGTAGAATACTAATTGACATATTTTTCATTCTGAACCTAGATCAATCAGAAAATTGATTTTAGGAACATACGCCTGGTTAGCACCTGAAGCGTTCCGTGACGGTGCCTGGTCAGAGTCTTCTGACGTTTGGTCATATGGAGTGGTACTATGGGAACTACTCTCACGAGAGGATCCATACCAAGGACAGATTCCAGCAACTATTGCTTTTCAAGTGATTATTCAAACGAGAAAGAATGAGTTCCGCAAAGAAAATTTTCAGATTGTGATGCGTGGTCAATCTTTATCGATTGATGCTAATTGTCCTCCAAAATGGAAAGAAATTATGCAGAGTTGTTGGGAGCTAGAACCAGCCAACCGTCCAAAATTTTCAACAATTGTACAAGAGTGGGCAGTGTATTCTGAAGAACTGAATAACGCTCCAAAAGAGTTGAAAGATGCTCATCTACAAAGAGCGCCATCCAAAATGGCTAGTGATCTATATTCACACTTACAGTAAGAATTGATACAAATCTCAATAACACTTCTAATGGGTGAAACTATTTTCAGATTGACTAAGAAAATGTTTAACGACCTTTACGCCCACAAACCTGGCATAAATCGGAGCGATAGAACATCAATTGCCCCCGAGACAAAAGCAAGAAGAGTTTACAAACATGGTAAACCTAGAAAGTTGGATATCTCCTCACCAATCGGTCCCGCAACGCATGTAGTATCAGTTCAAAAAGACAAGACAAATGACAACAAGTTCAAAATAAACTGTAAGTTGAAACGAGCTGCACGAGTATACCTCACAACCTCTATTGCAAAAGGAATGTTACAATGTTTTCGGTATCAGCACCATCACAAATTTTAATATGATTCAAAATAAAGATTGAGCCGTGTGAAATGGTCAGCGACTGACTTTTCAAAAGAGGTTTTGCAAGTATACTCATATTTTTCAATCGTGTGAATTGCATGCTGTGAAGGAAAAATCACTCAAAATGGGAAACATAGTAACAACTAGTGAACGCAAATTTAAGGAACGACAATACTTCAATGGTTATTTTGTTTAAAGTAATACATGGTCGTGAAAATTTTTATATTTCAACTATACGCCACTTGATCTCTTAGTCTCAAATCTTAGATGTTGTTTTTCCACTTATTTATTGTGTTGTGAACAGTAGCTTGTGCATTTCAGGGAATGATGAAAACTTCAATGGAGGAACCTTACCCCGGTTAAGTGGACGGCAATCAGCACTATCACTAAGTAGTCCAGATCTCTATCAAATCCATGATATATTGAATGGATCAAACACTGTCGGACCAAGTATTGGAAATCGGATATCACGGAAAAATGCAATTCGAGTAAAGAAACCTCATAATCATGATCCGCATATGATCTCACCTAATTCGGATGACGCGAATATGTTTGCGAAAAGTAGGTGTTGTGATTGTGAATGTTTTAGTGATAGTGACAATGGTTTGGAAAACAGTTAACTAATTTTACTTTTTGTGGAAATCAAATTTGCCCATTTCTTCGCATAAAAAATTATATTTCAGTAACAAGTGCCGATGAAGTCGATCCGAGTCACTCAAAGGAACACAAAAAAGGAACTTTGTCTAGAGCCTGGGCGAAGTTAGGCTTTAAAAATACAAAAAGAGATTCAAAAGAAGATCATGATGATAAGGCGGCAGCTGGAAGTATATCAAGTAGGTCAAGCTCGACAACTTCCAGTAATAGGATAATCGCTGGACAAGCTACACGCGGAGCATCAGCGTTTCCATTCCTGGAAGCTGGAGCTAGATCGCGAGCCCAATCTGCTGCCGACTGCTGGGGAGATGATTCTAACGCAGCAAAGTGAGTTTGAAAGTGAAATAGGAGCTGAGTCAAAATTTTGATAAAAATAGAATTCCGTGAATAAATTAATAAGCAAAGTTTTTAAGAACATCACCTGAGTTCTATCAAGTTTTCTTTTGCAGAAAGAACAAAGTGTCCCCTACTGATAAACGGCCGGTAAAGCAGACCAATCTGACAGAGTAAGTTTCTTTTAGCCGTTTTTTCCAATCTTTATTGTTGGAAGAAATGCTTTTAAATAATCTCAAAACCAGTTTCTTTTCATACGCTCACAGTTTTTTCCTCTGACTCACATCACTCACATGATTATTTTTAGTTTTGACAATAGACATTCAAAACATTACTCACCCATTGTTCAATTATTTTCGTTTTTCCATCTCGACAAATTCATTCCAGACGATTCGTCAAAGATTCTGATAAAGACTCCGTTATGCGTCCTGGAAATCTTCCTAATTATCATCGGAAGAGCGCACTTGACCAAGCAATTCCTGCCAGTCCAAACTCTCCGGATTCAATAAGTAACTTTGCTCCCATGCATATTTCGTCCCGACGAACCACTGCAAACTCCTCATCAGATGGTGGTGGGGCTACCTATGAGCCACTTGTTGTCAATTCACATTCACATTCACAAGGAGCCGGCCATGGGTTCAGGAATCCAATCATTCATCCGGTATATTCCTTTCTCAAACAAAACAATAATTTTAGAATTTTGCAGTCTCTATCAGATCTCATCCCAATCACTGGAGAAGAACAAACACATTACGAAATGGGCCCTGGTAGATACTTTGATAGAAACGGGCATGGGAACCAAAACATCTACGGTCATATTTCAACACCAACCTATGTAGGAATCGGACATGGAAGGTCGAATAACCATTCAACACATTATTACCCAGTTGGTGGCGGTTGTGATAGCTACATACCAATCGCTCCCAAAGGAGTGATAAAACCGACTGTGGGGGAAGTGAACAACTCACCGTATTCCGATAACTTCCGATTTTTGACCAGGAATGTGCAGAATCCGCAGTATATTCAATGCAAGGTAAACGGGGTTTTTGCCTTCCAGTACCTACAAAGATATCAGGAAGTTACCTGCGTAGGATTTTACTATTTAAATTGATCCAAAACCATAATTTCATTTTCGTGCCCCTATGATCTAGATTTGTTAATGATTATGTTCTTGAAAAGATTCTTGCTTTCAAATATTTTAGTTGAGAAATTTCCAGCAAAACCAAAAACCAACCGTGCGAACACCAGCGGTACCCATCAAAATTCAATCCGAAAGCAATTTGGTGACGACAGGAGCAATATATTCACCACGACCGCAACAGCTGAACGGAATAGGGTAAGTGAGAAGAACGTATAACGGGGCTAGAAAAGAAATAAAAATGAAATTTGACACTGGCCTGGGAGGAAGTGGGAGGAGAAATGAGAATGAGTCATCTGATTCGAGAAACCGTCACTCGTGAATCGGCCGAATGTGTGTCAGCATAAAATGATATGAGGGCGGGCGAGGGGATGAAAAGGGCAAAAAATAGAAAAATGAAAACGTTCGAGATAATCGTTCGAACGAAAGATTACAAACGCTTCTGCATTTTTCGTATTCTCTTGAAGAGTTAGAAACATCACAAAGGGTTGGTATGGAGAGCACTAGTTGGTTTGGTAACAAGCAAAGACTTTTGAAAATTTAATAATTGAAAATCTAATGACTTTCTTTATGTTGTCCAAATCGGTATCGAGGTAGTGAATAGGCTCAATAGCAAATCCCAGGAAGTTAAGAAGATCAGGCCCAGCCTGATCATTACTGCAAAAACTTCCGGAAAGCTCATTGACCACAAATTGAACAATGTTATAGAGAACTTTAGTTTTTTTCCAAACATTCAATCAATAATATCATTGGCAACTAAAAAATTATACAAACGTCATTGTTACAAACCTATAAGGAGGTTCATAGAATCGAAAGATTGGGGCGGAAACACCGATGAGGAAATAAGGTCTAAGCCTGAAATTTCAGAACTATTTCCCAAAGGTTTTAGCATTGTGGAAAAAACTGGGGATAACAAACCGAGAAAATTTATCAGATTCTCCGTTGAGGGAACTCTATTACAGACAAGCTCAAAACACAGACAAGAGGAAGAAGATATATATCATCTTACCGCAGAAGAAACAATGCAAAAACAAAAACAGGACGTGTGTGAGGAATAGCTGGGGAGAGATATGCATGTTGAGTCATTGTGATGAAATGGAATAAATTGAGATGGCGAGAGAGCGCTGAGTGAGAGAAAGAGGGGCCAATTTGCGCGGTGCATTGTATCGTATGACTAATTCATTTCGAAAAAAAGTGGCATTGCTGGGGAAAAACAACGCTTTTCGTTGAACAAGATATAAACTATTCGAATCGTTTATTACAATTTCTGTTTCGTGCAAATTTATCCGTGCTTCAAATTGTAGTGATCTTAACCTGAATATATTCCAGAAACGGTATGAGCACAATGTCTCTAAACGAGGCACCGACTATTCCGGCTCCGCCACCACCTCGAATCTCCATGTCCCCTCCAACTGATCTTGCTCCAGTGGTACCAGCTCACGAAGCATCTGTATCTCCTGATTCAAGAAAGATAATGGACCAGGAAATATTGAAACAACCTGTAGTTGAAGGAACAGAAATCTTCTGACGCCAGAAGTCAACGGCTCCACTTGCCCAACCAGAAGTGGTTACTGTACATTTTTAAAATCTCTCTCATAATCTCTTTTCGTAGTTTTTGCACAGTTTATTTCTTGTGTTTCAGTTATTTCTCTTTTACGCACTTCATGTGTTTTCCGTTCAAATTACTTTTCGTTCGTTATGTGTCAATTTCCGTCAAATACATTCCGTTAGTCGTTTTTAGCCTTTGTTACCAACAAATAGTCTTTTTCTTTCCTATCTTCCTCTTTTTCTCTTCAAAACGTGTACAAACCCAAACTTTTCCTCCTTGAAAAAACCCCAAAACCCGTACCAATAAATAATAGTAAATCTTTTTTTCATTTGCAGACCTTGTGTTTGTGTAATTATTTGAACAAATAAACAGATTCTATTTTGTTAGAACTTCAGATAACATTATCGAGAGTTTTTCAATTTAGTATGGAACAGTCGGTGGTAGCCCTACAGTAAATGGGGTCACCGAAGGTGCCTCGACTGGATTCGGTGGGAGCTCAGGTGGAGATGGAGAGGAGTACATTGGTGGAGGAGAATATGGTTTTGCTGCCACTGCAGCACTTCCAATAAAACAACAAGTTAAACAAGTAATTATGGAAAGCACGATTGACGCACCAATCAGGCAAGCAGCCACGATTATGGGCCATCTCCATGTGTGCCACCAACCTGAAAGAATTGTTTTCTGTTTTCAGTTTGGTTTGTTCTTTGAGGCCACTTTGTTTTGTGACGTTTGAATACTCTCTACACTTGCCCTGCATTTTTAATAAGCTCCGAGTGTCATACTTTATCCTTTATTTTTCCAAAAAAAAAGCACGAATCACACTTACCTTTCTTTTCTCCATCATCATCATTGTTAGATCCAGAATCGTTACCTCCTCCTGGAGAGTTTGTCGAGTTATTACCGGAACTTGGAACAGTTGTTGTATTTCCCGATGAAACCGTGGTGGTTGTCACATTTCCGCTTGAAGGTGTGGATGTCGTAACGTTAGAGGATGCAGTAGTAGTGCCATTGACTGGTACGGTAGTCGTTGTTCCATTTGTTGGGCTAGCCGTGGTTGTCTCATTTGATGAAGAAGTGGTGGTTGTTCCGTTTATAGGTACCGTAACAGTGGTTGTATTCAATGAACTAGGTGTAGTTGTGGTCGTTGTAGTTGTAGTTGTTGTTGGCACCCACAGGTAGCACAATGGAAGACCCATCATGGCAACCGAATACGTGGCATTGGTATTGTTTTGCTGTTCCGTATCCGCATAATAGTCGTCATAGGTGGAAGAGTAGAACTGGTACAGAGGTTTCGTCGATCCACAGTTCCCAGAGACGGTGGCACAATAGAAAGGAGGAAGTCCCATGCTAGTGTAATTCGGGTACAAAGATTCATCAGAAGGGCGGAGCATGATCAAGGTTACTGAAAACAATAAGCTTATGGCTTTCAGTCATGCTTCATCTTATTCATCTCAACGAACAAGTCCTTTTTTGTTGAAATGTTTTGTAATGTTCGTAAAAGTTCAACTCACACTTATCAGAATCAGTTTTATAATAGGCCGATACAGAAGTCAGACAAGACGAAGTACAGTTTGTTGTGGCGGCCGAGATCGCATAGGCGGTCTAAACAACTTCTTCTGAATTTCTATTTTCATCTAAGTCTCTTACCAATTGATAAAGAGCTTCGGCAGAAGCATTTCCATAGGTGAATGAAGCTCCCCCATTCACTAGAAAGTGACTATAATATGCTGAAAAAAGAACAACTTTCTATATAGCATGAAGTTTATTTACAATCTCCTTCAGATCCCACTTCATATTGCGTTAGAGTTGCCAGAGATGTAGCTGAAAATCATCTTGTTTCGGAAAAACATATCAAAAATCATTCTCACGAATGGTGTCAGAAGTGCATTGTGGAGATGCATTATTAATTAGATAAATGAGGGGAATCAATGAGAGAATAAGAATTCTCATTGATTTCTCAGAATATTTTCCTCTCCTCTCTCAAAAAAATTTTGGATGGGGAAGAAGATTTTCCCGGAAAGTGAAAACATAGGAGAGGAGATGCCGATGAAGAGCAAGTTTCTTAGCGACGGTCCCCCGGTTTCTAAGCGATCGGTGAATAATTCAAGCGACGTTTTTTGTTCGTGAACATTTGAGAAAGAAGCCGAGAGACAATTGAGACATCAGCGTTAATATTCGAGAGGTTTTTATATAAAAATTTATTTTTGAAACTCTGAAAGAAGAACAACAACAAAACACAAGGAAATCAAAGATATGTTCCGAATGTATAAGGAACTAATAATTTTTCTACGGATGATTTTGCTTTCCTTCGAATCTCATCCATATCAGTCTGCTCTATTGCGAGACGCTTCGATTTGCTTTCACGTTCCTGCTTATTCTCGTCTTCTTCATGTTGTCGAATGTGAGCCTAAAACTTTGAAAAATTGGATGCTTCGAAAACAGGTTAAATACAGCAAAATAAGGAGCTTTTTGATACTTCCTGTGACAAACTGGACAGTGATAGAGTATCGGTTTTTCGAGACATGAATCCTCATGACGTTGCAGATTGTACTTTCGGGTGAATCTCTTGAAGCATGTCTGAAATTCAGTTTCGAGGGGTTGTAATGAAATTCAGAATACAGCGGTAAATTATGTTTCGATAAAGAAAACCTACCCTACAGCAATAACTTTCTGTGTCACCCACAAGGTGTGCTGCGTTTCGAATCCTTTTCGCTTTTGGTTTTTCTTCAGAAGACGTTGAAGGCGTTTGCTCGGCGTATCGAAGAGCGATAACTCGCTTTTTTCTAGGCTGGAATTTGAAATTTCGAAGATGATGCAGTCAAAAAATTGAACCATAGTTGTGAATGACAACCTAACTATCAACTTACCATTGAAACACTGTATCTAACATCTTCTGCATCTTCTGGATGATCTCCCGGTAATTCTACTATGTATGGTGTTTCGTACTTTTCGCGATACATCAGTTCTCGATGTATTCGAGATTTTTGATCAAGAACTCCTCGCAAGAGGCGACCATCTCTGTTAAAATTTGCTTTTCGTTTTCGAGTTTTCAACAAAAAAGCATACTTTGTGATCGCTGTTACTTGTAGTTGAAACCTTTCTAGATGTCTCGCAGTCAGAATCTTGCCACCCTCATTGAAAAACTTTCGGAAAACTTCTTCCCGAAGATTTGGGAGTAGTTCCATTACAAACTGGAAGACAATTTGAAAATCTAAAAAGTAGTACGAGCGAAAGTGAAATACATCATAGATATAAACTTCATCCATCAGAAATCCAGTACTCAACAAAATTCTAAAACGGGATGGGACTTTTATAATTAATGTAACAGCTGAAAATAGTCAAGTGAATTGATAAGAAGATGAATCTAATGCGAAGAGAAAGGATGTTATAACATCGGACAAATGTGTGGGGGTTTCGTTTAAAAGTTTTTAAAAATCTTGAAATGAGCGAAAAACGGGGGAATTCACTGACTTGATGAACAGGGTTCAATAAAAATCACAGATACGCTTCAATATGGTATTACCGTTTGAAGCATGAAGACTAGCGTGGCATGAGAGATGGAATAGTAAAGATGATGATATAGATGAGACAGACCGGATATGAGCGCAATTACTTTGTTCAACACAGATGACTTTATTGATGTTTATGCATGAGCTAGCTATCTGAGAACGAACAAAGCAATGACGCTCATGTCTGGGTGTGATAAATGATGATAGACATTTAGATAGGAATCCGATCACCATTCTGCTTCGCCTGTACACTTTTGGAAGCAATAATCTTTTTTATCGATGTGCATGATACCGTCCTTGAGCTGGAACTTCCATTTGGTACGAGCACGATTCACCTAAAAACGATTCTGATTTGGTTTCAAAAGTTTCAATATCAAAAGTTGGTTTCAATATCAAATTTGGAAATTTGGTTTCAATATCAAAAGTAATATTCACACGAAAGTATATCAAACACTGATATTTAAATTTTTTCTGATTACAAAAAATCCTCACCTTCTCGAACTGGCACATAACGATGTTATCTGCATCGAAAAGCTGCGTCAAGTCTTCATCATCAGATTGATCATCTTCCGAATTCAATGGCTCTTCCTCGGCAACCTGATCCCCATCTTCAACCTCTCCGTTGCCCATTCGATCAGCAATTCTTCTCAGTGGGTCATCGTCGTCTTCAGCCTCGTCATCGCTAGAAGAATCTGACATACCACCACCTCCTCCGTCAAGTTGAATTTCCTTCAACATCGAGCCCAACACTTTCATTGCCTTCTTTTGACTAGCTCCAGTCCCACGAACTTTCAACGAAGCTTTCGCCTTTTTCTGTCGAACTGATAATGGCTCGCTACATCCTTCACCTTCTGACTCCGAGCCTCCGTTTCCATCCATCTGATTCATATGAGTAAGTTGGTTGCCTTGTTGCTGCTGGCTTGGTTGTTGCTGGTGTACAAGCCGCTGTTGAAAATTATTCGGCATGACCATAGGTACGCCACCTGGCTGTTGCACAACGACGAATTGTGGCCCTCCGAAACTCATGTTACCTCCTTGAAATTGCTGGGGAAGCATACGAACTGCTTGTGGATGTTGCTGAAATGAGAAACATAAGGGCTTTTATTGGACAAAATTTTGGAAAACGACATGTATGACTGAAAGAAAATTCTCGCACCCCTTGTTGTCCAGCATAAGACATTCGTATAGGACTTTCGCCTAATTGTGCGGCCTGTAAAGTAGCCATTGTCGATCTTCCAGGATGCTGCTGTATATTTTGCGCCATTCTATTAGGTAATGGATTCGGACGAATTGGAGCAACTGGTATATGTTGTTGTTGTTGTGGTTGTTGGCGTGGAGCTGGTGGTGGAACATTGCTATCCAAGTCAACGCATCCACTGGAATTAACTTTGTCCTCCCATTCTTTTTTTAGTTGTGAAAGCACATCAACGTCTATATTTTCGTCTAAAAACGCTTCCTTCATATTGTTGATGACATCGGCAATCACCGATTTATAAATCTCGGCGATTCCATTTCCGTGCGACATGTCGTCAACTTATCGCTGTTGTCTTCTGGAAAAAATTATTCACTTTAAAGTTTTTCCACTTCGTGACTATTATGCAGGTTCAATGCATTATAACTTTATAAGATGAGAGCGCAAAAACCGGTTTTTATTGTTCGCGGAAGCTTCTTCCCGGTTAGAGAACAAGAATATATTGATTCTTTAAAACTTTTTTCAAACAAATGATTTTAGATGCCAGGAAAACATCATGACGTCATTAGACGTGAATCTTGAGGTCAAAATGGAACACAAAATTAACGCAATTCAGAATACAATAAGTTTTAAACAAACTTTTTATTTCTCTGTTGTGTTTATCAATATTTTTTGGTTACCAATATTTTTTGGACCATAAATGGGAATTTTGAATTTTCGAAAAGGAGCAGTATGTCGAAATATCAAGGTACAGGAATGACTGAATCGATATTTTTTACTTTTTTTTCCTTCATTAACTGACTGAACTCAAGCTTTTCTGGATATATTGTGATATCTTTCGCGTTTTCCGCTTTTATCGAGGCCCGAAACACTCAGAGGCATGCAATGAGAGCGAAAATTCGACTCACCAATCTGACAGCAGGCAGCGACGATCGACTGAGTATATATACACCGCAGTGGGAGGGGTGACGTCAACGGCCAAAGATGTGCAGGTTGTTGACGAGCGCCAATTCAAACACAGTATTTGGTTGTCTCGACCACACTCTCGAATCGGGAAAACTGAAGAGATGAAAAAGAAAGTTGGAACGATATGAAGTTGGACGAGAGGGGCGAAGAGACGATGGACAGCTGCATTCGTTTGGAATCAGGAGTGTACGCAAGCAACGAAAACTACGCGCAGATGTTAGACAAAAAAGAGAGCGAGCCAAAAGAACAGTTTTTTTGGACTGAAAATTGGATTGGAAGAGATTCGAAATATAAAAATTGTAATGTTTCATCTCGAAATGAACAAAGTGAAAAAAAAGAAGAAAGATTTCAGACCTATGTAGAAAAAAAAAACAGATAATAGCAAGAGTTTGTGGACATTTCAGGACATCAACTGTATCATTCGGGGACTAGTAATCAGATAACATTTTTCTTTACTGGAATCAAGTGAAACTGATGGAAAAGTTTTTTTGAGGTCGAAATTTCCATTGCATCTTGATTTGTAGCTAAGAATTTCAGAAATATAACATTTTAGGTACATTAAAATGCTATCTGCAGTTTGGAAGGCAGTTTTTAAAAACCTGCTTGGTATTTTGACTTCAGGTTACGAATAGAACACTCGAAATTATATTTTATGGTGATAAATGGAATTTTCATTTACAAACTTTCAAAAAAAAATTAGGGTTTCTCGAAAAACAAAAGAAATTTGAGCAAAATAAAGAACAAAGTGAACGAAGAAGATGAAAATGATGAATCGTAAAGCTGGTGAGAGACCGCGCAAAGCAATGAGTCACAGACACATACAGTAATAACAACGATGCTCCGTTGTGAGTGTTGTTTAGCAAGCTGTTCAAAAAAATATCACATACCTACCTGTCTAGGAATGTGTATATCTCGAGAACCATGGAAGGTATCGACAAGTGATCAACTGAAGACTTATAGAACATGCAATTTACAACATTTCTGTAGTACATGCCATCTTCCTAGCTCTGACACCTGACGAGTTACCGCCGACCTAATTCACAAGTTTTGAGAATTCTCGATTTTTCTTTCGAAACGAATGTTTTTTATCATTATCTCTGGGGAGGCCGTGGCGAGCGATCCTCTATCGAGCGATAATACATTGTTCCATTTGACAATCTTATGCTAGATGCAGAAATATATGCATCCATCATAAATATCCTATGGTGCTTTGCGTATGTTCTCCTCACAAGATCTTTTTTCCACGTTTCGAAGTTATTGATTGGTTGGGTAAGAATCGTCTTCTTTTTGGGCTCCATCTTTGCACTAATGGTGGTGTTTGGTACATTCGAAAAACAAGTCATTTTTGAAGAGAACGAGCCTTTATCGATCAATGTATGTGCTATATTTCGAGCTCACACTCATCATCAGGCCGGTTTTTAACTATAAAATACAACAGAAGTATTCTGGTATGAAAAAAGGTAAAAAAAAACATAAACCGACTATTAATACCAAAGAAGAATTAACGGATATGATAGGAGATCTTGGTATTGGATTGTTTGAACCAATAACTATCCATATATTATAAAGGTATAGTACGTGTTCAGACTTCTCTAAAGGCGCAGGGAATTACGAGAAAATGTATCGAAGCGAATATTGACCGCCACGTTTACTGGAATGATGAAAAGCCACGTGGAGGTCACATAAAAAGTTTTCTCAAGAGCAACGTTAATTTTGCGTGACATTTCAGGCAGCAAAGCGTGTCTAATGAAAACGTGGCAAGTTCATGTGCCTTTAAAAAAGTCTGGATGCGTACTTTGAATTTATAATATCATCCTTACGATCCTTACGTCCACGTGATTTCTATTATGCTCGTTACTATCTGTATGACCTCAACATCAACTTTCTATTATACTCGAGAGGGATTTAGGGCATCTGGTGTATTTACTATCGATCGGTGACTCCTATATATGACCTATGTTTGAAAGAGGTGGTACTCTGTATGCGGTTTATAACTCCTAATACATTAAGTTTTTGTTATTCTCTACCCTCTATGGCTTATTTTATATCACTTTTTTTGATATTTCATTCCTGTTTTTCATACCCTAATACTTCTGTTGTATGTGATAGATAAAAACCGGCCTGATGATTAGTGTGAGCTCGAAATATAGCACATAAATTGATCGATAAAGTCTCGTACTCTTTAGAAATGTACCAAGCACCACGTTTTCTTTCGAATGTACCAAGCACCACGTTTAGTAAAAAGATGGAGCCTAAAAAGAAGATACTTCTTACCCAACCAATCTATGGTGCTTTGTAATCAAATACAATTTCATGAATTCTTTGATAATAACTGAGATTATTCAAATTACGAATCTACTTAGTCTTATTGTCTTTTATAAACCACTATCAATTCATTCTCTCTGCATCATCTTCATTCTCCCCTTTCGATCGTTTTAGAAGGGATCCCTTCAAAACGTCAGTGCACACGTACACACTTTACAACTAGTTGTTTATTTGACAGTCCCTGTCCTGGCAAGTCTGTCGCAAGAAGCACAATGTGTTACGCTTTCCAAGGTCACTGCTGGCCATAAGACTCCGCCTCCTACTTTTTGCCTTATTCTTCGAGAAGCCTCGGTCAACATTTGTTTGTTTTTCTTCTGACTAGTAGCCAAATTCCTGCCTGTTTGAATCATTTTTTCAGAAAGCAGCATGTCTATCGTTTCCTATCACAATGAAAACAGGATTTCGTCAGGACCATTAATGCGACTCATCTTCGAATACGTTCCCAAAGAGGTTGGTTTGAACCACGTTCTCAATTCACTAAAACTTGAAGTATCAGATATTGCGTGTGCCAATTACTCAACTTCAGTTCGGTTTTTTGGATTTCGTTCAAGATGATGGAAATCAGTTGCTCCAGTGGATTTTGAAAAATTCCAGTCACCATTTGAGTGAGCATTAAAAAAAACAATTCAATTTCAAAATAATTGATATCTGCAGGAATGTATGGGAGTGCCAAGGAGCTAGCAGAGAATCTGAAAATCTACCGTAACTTCACTGGTTTCATGGCAACTATCGGCGCGGATATCATTGAGCCATATAGTGTAAGTAGAATGTTACATTTGTTTGAAACTTTCGGTTAACATCTATTTTTACATTTGATGAAATTCAATTTTATTTGATTTGAGATGCCTCCCGTTCTTCACAGAAGCTTCACTGGAAAGGAGTACATTATTAAACAAGATCTCTTCGTTCATCTCCAGGATTTGCTTCTAAAATATTTCCCGGATATGGTAGGAATACTCTAGTCCCTCAATTAAATTCATTGCGGTAATTCAGGAGTGCATTGTAATGCTTTCGATGATTCTCATCTTCTTAAAAACCGAAGAATCCAAACTAGATCGCTACCAGGAATTTGTACATTACGACAAAGAAGAGTTTGCCAAGTTAGAAGCCGAAGTTGCGGATTTGGAGAAGTATCTGAATAAGCCGGATAGCAATTGTTTCCCAATGGCCTCATCTTATGATTTGAAAGTTAAGAATTACACTTTATCTGAAATCCTACTTCAATGGAAAACAATTCTTCCTTTCGATTGGGACGATTCACGATTTGACGGAGTTCAAGCCATTCTCTCTTCTGTGGTCGAAGAGGTTCCTCGAAAAGAAAAACCACTGTTTTTCAAACATCGTTTTCACAATTTGAATGTAATAATCAAAAGACTGAAATCGATTATGGATAGAAGACCTCTCTGGTTCAAACCTTACGACGAAGAGGTTTGTATCAGCGACTCCGAAAGATTTAATCAAACGTTTTCAGAATCCTAACACTCCAAAAATGATAAAAGTATACGAAGATTGTGGCGAATCATTTGTATTGATCATGGACGTCTACGCAACAATCGGGCCAGCCTGTATTGAAAAATTAGAGGAATTTAAAAAAGAGGATGGAAGCGACTTTGTTTGGGGATGGAAAACTATTTCATACGATGAGCTCAGACGCAGATTCCCAAAAGAATGTAAAACAATTGAATTCATACACACCCCTGTTATGAGAGCAAAACATCGCGCAGTACCAATTATGGATGTCGATGGGGATCCGTCTCTCTTTGCTGCAGATGTACTCCTGGAGCTTCTCCGTCGAATGATTTTTGGTGCAAAACTTTTCCAACGGGTCAATTCAGATAAGAAAGTATGGGGACTGATCACGCAGTTCTTTGAGAATCACTACGATAAATTCGGAACAGTCCATGTAAGCGAAACATTTTACAACTTGATCATTCAAGGTGTCCTTTCAGACTATCTACGTCCTGACTGTAGAACACGCCGCCGAAATCAATGATGAATTTGAAAAGACATTCAGAAAATACATGGAAGAGGAACTCGAAACTGTTAAGCCCGTACGAAATGCCAAGAAGGATGGATTTACACTAGATAATCTCCGAAATGAGTTGAAGTATTTGGGTCTCATTGATGCTTTTCCGAATATCACCAATTACGTTGATGTTGTCTATGAGCATGTCTCCAAAAACAAAAAAGAATCCGTTCTCAGAACTTGCGATTTGTTCGACGCTGTCGAGCTGTGTCAGCTGATTAGCATCTTCAAGAAGTTTCCAAGAGTAATAATTGAAAACTAAAGTTGGTTATAACTAAATGTCATTTCAGCTCGCAGAATTTCTCCATTCCCAAAAGTCCTGCCACCGCATTCTAATCGAGTGTGCTATTTGTACGAAAGAGAAAGCTGAAAAGATGGCCAAGCAAGTCATTCTCGAAGACCTCGGCGGAATGAAAGTTGATGGAAGCTCGGAGGAAGAAGCCAGAAAGCATCAGAGTGAGACTCTGAAAGAGAAGCTGTCCACAGCGGAATTAAAAATTGCGAAGTTGAAGAGAGAAATTAAATTGGCAGAAGAAAAAGAAGAAAAAACAATGAAAGCGAAAATAGAGCAACAAAGGTTAGGTGATAGTTAGTATCGGTTTTGCTATGCTACAGTATGCTATACTTCGTATTAATCTACGAAGTTCGGTTTTTTTTTAACATAAAAATTTTTACAGGACTGAAGAAATGAAGCATCATATGGTAAAACTTCAAATCGCTAAAGTTCAACAGGAAGCTGGAAATATAAATAAACTCATCGAAAGTAATTTGCAACTTGAGAAGCAGCTTGAAAGGTGAGTTTTTTTTCAAATTTCTAAGCTTTATTGATAATCGTGGTTTCAGTGAACATCAAATTGACGAGCGCCTCCAACAAGAAAAGAAAGAACAACGAGAAATGAAAGCCCAATATATTAGGGAACAGGAGAAAATGAATGAGAGAATTCAATCAGAAAAACACTTATTGAACAGTGCAGATGATAAAGAGTAAGAACCAGAACAGTTGACATACAAGTATTCAAATTTCAGACTCCGTAAAAAGAACATGCGGCTCAAATTTCAACTTGAAGAGAGGGAGAAAACAATCAAAAATCTTCTGAATGAACTCTCGTAGTTATTTGGACTTTATACAAAATATTACTCTTTTCTTGCAATGAACTATTTTTTATCTAATTTTATTATTCTTAAGAATCTACATTGGTTGAGAACCAATTTACTTATTTTGTCCTAGTAATTTATCTGTGAACATCAGTTTGATTTCAGAAGATGTCTATCATCGAAGATCACGGGGAAGAACGAATCTCAACGGAAAGTTTGATCAAGATTGTAAAAGAGTATGTTCCATTAGAGGTAAGGTTTTCGTTAGTAAAATAACTTGAGAAGGCCACAACTAGTTTTCTGAAATGTTACGAAGTTCATTTTCAGCTGCTGAAATGTTCCGATTACAAAAAACTCCAGCCAGCCGTCCTTCAGTATGTTCAGGATGATGGCGAAAAGTTTTTGCAAAAGCTGTTGGACATCTCAAATCACCAACTGAGAATTTATGGATCTGGCCAAGAGCTTGCAGAAAACCTGAAAATCTACAGAGGTTTTCAAAACAACATGCAGTTTTTCAACATGGACATCAGTAATCCATACAGCGTTTCTCCGAAAATTTATGAAAGCGTCTCAAACAAAAAATACGTTTGCAAGCAAGATATCTTCGTGCACATTCAGGACTTAATTCTAGAAAATTATCCTCTCCTGGTAAAAAATTATTGTATGTTTCAATGTAAAGCGAATTTTTTCAGAACAGTCACCTTCCCAACTTCATGCTTTTGATCTTCCTCAAAAATCATGAGGAGCGACTCAAAGATTGCATCGAATTCATTCAGTATACTGATGAGGAGTTCAAAATTTTCAAAGCGGAATTTGATGAAATGAAAGGAAATCTCAGTGATGTAAGCAAAACTTGAACTTTAGCTTTCCAATAAAACAAATCCTTTCCAGACCACTAAAAATCATTTTCCATTGGCTCCAAAGTACACATTGTATCTCAATGAGTATAGCTTCGAAGAACTATACAATCAGTTCAAAACACTTCTTCCATTTAAATGGGACGAAAATAAGTATCAAGTCGTCAAAATCATTCTCAAAAGTTTGTTCGATTTATATGATCCAAAAAAGGACCCGCTTCGTTACAAGCATCTGTATTACAATATTGGTGTGATGATTGATCACCTTCAAAAAGTGATGAAGGGTAGACCAAAGTGGTTCTTACCAGACAGCAATGATAGGGTATATTTATTCATCAAAAGTAAATATGTAAACGTACTGTTTCCAGGACGGCCAAATCAAACTCCGGCTTTTTGAGGATAATGACGAACAATTTGTGATGTTTGGGGATTTTTCTAAAAATGTTATCAAATATTTTAAAATTGATCAGTACACTTTTGGAACAGTTTCCCACAGTCAACTGCAGCAGCTTGATCCAGAGCAAATGGAAAAAATTGAGGTGGAGAACCGTCTTGAAAAAAACAAGAAAGTAGGAAATTTCAGTTCATTCTTACCCCAATTCTACGTGCAAAGCATCGAGCTGTCCCTATCATGTCTTTTGCATCAGATCACTGTATCCTTGTTGCTGATGCTCTCATCGAACTGTTACGTAAACTGATGTTCGGATCCAAAATTTTCCAAAGAGCCGGAAATGATACGAAGATGTGGGATGTCATTAGTCGATTCGGAGATTTTGTCATACAGGAGTTCAGAACGAATGATGTATGGGAGATTAATCTAGCAGCAATATTTTCAAGATAGTTTTTCAGAAGATATACTTCGTCGGCATGTCAACTGTCAAAAAGATTGATAGAAAGTGTGCAGAACTTTTCCTACACTATGTTACGTCGAATAAACCTCCTGCTATCGATGTCAGAAATGCAAAATCGGATGGTTTCACATTGAACAATCTTATCAACGAGTTGAAACACTTGGGATTGAATGAAGCGTTTCCGACGATCACAAACTACGCGGAATTGGTTTATGATCACGTTAAGAAGACATCAAAAAATAAGATTCTGAAAACTACGGACCTTTTCGATGCGATTGAATTGTGTCAATTGATTTGTATCTTCAAGAAGTTGCCAAAACTCGCAAACCTACTTCATTCACAAAAAGCGTGTCACAGAATTCTGAACAAATGTGATATTTGTTTTCCTCCTCCACCTGAACAGTTGAGAGAAGGTCGAGAGGATAACTATCATCATGTCCGTGAAAATCTTGCAAAATTCGGGAAAGCCGACTTCCTTTTCGATGGAGCTACCGTGAATGTTCGAGCATGGGATCCTTCCAAAACTTTCGAGGAAAATACTCAATGCAATACATGCGATGAATACCATTCTTCCTGCAACAAGTCCCATGCTCCCCGAAAACCAGACGTGCCACAGACAAATGCAAAATCTTCCACCAGTGAATTGAGCAAAACTGAAAAAGAAACCGAATCCTACATTGAAAAATTGGCAGCTGCCGAAGCAGAGATCGCCCGTTTAAAAACTGAAATGGATACAAAGAAGAAAGAGCATGCAAGGTTAGCTGAAGAGCATGAGAAAAAACGGTATGTTTTCTAACGAATCGCAGAAAAATTCTTCAAAAAGTGTTTGTTTTCAGACAACAGGAGTGGAAGCAGCTGAATGAGGAACTGGAAGAGGCCAATCGTAGAGTGATCGAGCAGCAAAAATGTAAAGAAAGGTAGTATTTATAAAATATAATATGTTAAATATATTTTCTTTTTTAGTGAGAATAATATTGCAACTTCGAAAGATGAACTCCAGGATATCAATTCTCAACTGACAAAAAAGATTGCTGATGAAAAAAAGAGAAATCTAGAGGCGGAAGGAGATGTGAACAAACTAAAGGAGGAAGTGAGAGCTGCCAAAGAACAGTTGGATACAACTTCGCAGGAGTTAGATCGTTTGAAAGCTGCTGGTCAAGACATTCGTCGGTAAGAACTGTTTTCGGAAGTCTCTTTCAATTTGTTTCTCATTTTCAGACTTCAAGAAGAAAACGAGAGTTTGGAGCGTCGATTGGAGGAAAAGGATAAAGTCATGGACGATATTCTCAACAAACTTGTCGAGAAAAAATAATTGTAAATTTACTTGTTTTTATAGTTTTTATTTGTTAATTGCCGGCGTTTTTCCCGATCAAAATCCCCCCTTGTTTTGGTTTTCATGCCCATCCAATTGAATCACACTTTTCATCTTTATTACTGGAGATGATTGTTGTTTGACAAGGGATGTCACTTTAGAAAACGTCTGGGAATTTTCTGAAAATTTGCCAAAACACTAATTTGGACCCGCTGAGAACGAAAATTTTAGTTAGAACTTCCACAACTCAAAAATAAAAATTTTCATTTTTTTGGGTAAAAAATTTTGGAAAAAATTTTCGAAACTCCAAATTTGACGCCGTTTCTAGTCTACACACCTTTTCTCAACTTGTATTAACATAAAAACTCAAATTTTCGAGTTCCTGTCAATATCAGATCAAGTTTTTGAAAATTCTTTGAAAACCGGATTTTTTCACATTTTTGGAAAAATTGCTGTAACTCCCTTCAAAATGGTTTGTGGCACGTGAAATTTGGACTGTAACATCCCAGGTATGCCAGAATAACGTGATAAAATTTTGAAAAGATTCTGAGAAAATTCACTTTTTTTCGGATTTTTTTCGGATGAACAGGGGGGACCATATCAAGCAAAATTTTTCGAAAAAAAAATTTTTCCCAAAAAGTGTCGGAAATTGTTTGAAATAGTGGAAAATAACCGTAGTTCATTCGAAACGGAATTTGAACGCCGTTTACCGCACTTTTATTGAGATTTCCCGCAAAAACTGTACTGAAAAACACGGAAAATGAAAATTTACCCCGATTTTCGGGATTTGTGGAACTTTTCGTTATGATTTTTGGCTTCAGGGGGCCAAAATGTACCCGCCTGCAAATTTATAGAAAATTCCCAGACGTTTTCTAAAGTGACATCCCTTGTGAGATGAATTTTTTGCCAATAGGGTCTTCCTCATACTGAAGACTTTATTCATGATCTTCAAATCAAGGGATATGGTTTAGAACTCAATAACAAGATAAAAACAAAGAGTGCCACAGTAGTAAAAAACCAGGATCAACTACTACAAACCTGGAATAAACAAAGAACAATCTAAAGGAACCTATTACCTTTTCCCATAGACCAATTCCTGATATTTATCACTTTCTCCTTCGAGCTTCTCCAGAAACGGGATTCTGCCCTCATGATAAACATCTCTCATCTCACATGTTGGATATGCAATTCGGAAATGTCGTTCAGGATGATCCAAACAATACCTTTCCCATTCTATTTGGTCACAATACTTGCCGTTTGGGTTTCTGAAAATAGAAAGTACAGTTTACGAGCGTAGAAAGCAACTCACCCATATTTAGCGAAGTTAGAGAACAAGGTAGTTGTTTTTTCTAAAACCTTGAGATCTGTTTCATTTGGGTCGAATTTTGAAAATGCCCCTTCACCAAGAAGATAACGTAGCTCAGTACAATGAACAGCAGCTGGAATTATTTTGTAAGTTCTCGAGAAATGAAAACAAAACAATTCTTAGCATTACCTTTGAAAGGCATTTTGTCGTTCCACATCCCAAATCCATTAGGATTGAAGTAAGCAAATGTATACAAGTAAACATCATTACCATATGAAGCGGCTGACTTAGCTGCTTGTAAAACCCCTAAATTGAAAAATTCATCTCCAAGGGCTTCACATAGTTTCCTCTTCATAGCTGCTTCATCTGATTTGTCGACTCCTTCGGTATACTTTTCGTAGAAGAGCTTCTGAGTTTCTTCTGGGTTACTGACAACATCGGCACCATATATTCCTTGAGGAAATACTTTCAATCCATTATCAGCAAGTCTGAATGCAGGATTCAGCATTGTGAACATTATTCCCTCGTATTCGTCAACTCCAATCATCATTTGTTTTTTCGGAGATTCTTTTCTCAATTCATCGATAGGTTTTGGGAAAAAGTCTCCATCCAAATTAGGAGTGAAGTTCAGAGATCCGGAAACAGATTTCTCGAACTTTTCAATGTCACTCAAAGTTTCAGACGATTGTTCTTGATACCATTTGAATAACGCATCTGAATCGCCGTCGGAAAATCCATGAAAAGTTGCGAATTCTCGAGTAACTTTCGCTTGGTTCTTAGAAGTTCTGATAGCAAAATCACAGTGGGCAGATCCAGAAATTGGAATGAACCGACAGAAAAGGTCTGAAAATTCGAAAAAGTTTCTGAAGCTTTTATGATGGACTGACCTCGAGAATAAGGACTCAGTGACAGTAAATCAACGCTAGCCGCTCCTGAGCTCTGCCCGCAAACTGTTACGCATTGGGGATCTCCTCCAAAAGAGTGAATATGTTTTTGAACCCACTTCAGTGCAAGGGTCTGATCCCAAAGACCCATGTTTCCACGGCAAACATCATCTCCGGTAGTGAGGAATCCAAATATGCCGAGGCGATAATTGATGGTAACGACAACCACATCTTTCAATGGGAGTGTTCTGAGAGTTACTTATTCTGAATGCTCGTTGTTGTCTTATTTCTAGTGAAACAGCATAACCTTTCACTGAACTGATAGAACATACAAAGATAAGAAATGTTGCAAACAAGTGGTAAACAAAAAGCACCTGAACTAACCCTGATAATGAATACGCACAGAAATCGGAAGATCCTGATGCTCCGAACGCTCCACCGTGTATGAATACCATTACAGGTCTATCAGTTTTCTGGAATACATCGAAAAGTTAAAAATAAACCAGTGGAAAAATGCTGAGGGCAGTTCCATCTTTAAGCAACTTACGAATCCAGAAGACTGAGCTCGTGGAGTAAAAACATTCAATGTCAAGCATCCTGCCTCTTCAGGAGTTACAGTTCGTGGCCCTGTTATCTAAAATAAATGAAACAAACTTGAAATTCTGAGAATATAGTTATACTTTTTCAAACCCTCCAGTTTGAACACATGCTGGGCCATACTTGAAGCAATCCAATGGCTCAGTCCAAACGTCTGCTGGAACTGGTTTTTTGAAACGAAGTTTTCCAATAGGTGGTTTTGCGAATGGAATTCCGAGATAGCCATCCACAACAGCATCTTTCTGAAATCATTTTGACTTTCTGCTTATCAATCGTTGTCTGTTAAAGAAACTGTGATTAAAAAAAACTTACATGTCTATAAATATTTCCACGAACTGGTCCACAGGTGGAAAACAATACTTCAGAATTCTCTTCTGGAGACAGATGTGACAAGAACCCTCCCATGACTGAAACAGAACAAACTAGTGAAAGAATTGAAGAGGCGCAAATGTGATACAGGGAAGTAAAACAAAAAAATTTCTCGATAACATTTGTTTGTTTGTACTTTCTCACTGGCAAGCAAATTTGAGAGTTAAAACATGAAAAAGAGTTAGAGAACGCAACGCCCAAAATGTTTATCATCCTTCTAAAAATTACGCTCCGGTCTTATGTTACTGTAACTATGTTCTGAGAAGTCATGAATACATTACAACCACAATCAGAATAACCAAATGAGACCCTCAAAACTTCAGATGTCCAAAATTTGCTAATGAATTTGAACTAGTTTGTATGTTTGTTAGTATGTGAAACTTACTAACAATAGAACAAAACGACAATTCATTGGAGGAAAAATATGACAAAGAATATTTGGCATGAACATGATAGGGAATAAGAAAAATTCGCAGAGAATTGAGCCATAGTTGCGAAAAAAAATGTCAAAAGCGTTCAAAAAATACTGGGAAAATGGGATGTGAGATTTCTGGAACGAGAAGTGAAAATGAGTATACTGAAGGTGCTCATAAAGCATTTGAGTAGATATAGTTGTTTTCCAAAGTTAAGACAACGGCGGATACTCTTTCGGGTCCAGCATGCCTTCCCGACAAGTTGGGCACGTACTGTTTATACGGAGCCAAGGAGAAATACACTGAAAACTGAGAGTTTTTGCTTTTCGACTAATTGATTACTCACATCCTCATGGTATCTTCTACTACATGAAAAACATTTGATCGATCCCTGAATTTCCGCAATGTCCAAACAGAGAAGACACTCTCTATCCATGATTTCATCTGGTGGTGGTCTAGGTGGAGGTGGAACATTTTGATGAGTGTTGGCTTGAAGATGTTTCCGTGGCAACCGTTGGTTTCTGTTCTCGGTTACCTCCTTGTATTTGTTCATTAACCACGGTGAAAAGGTTGGTTCTTTGGGTAGAGATATGAGTTGATCTCTCGTAATCTGTTCATTTTTCTAAATAAGAAAAAAGAAACCCCTTCAACTTCTGATTTTCTGGCACCCACCTGAATCAACGAAATATTTCCATCTAGCGCTTTCAAATAGGCTTCGTGTTCCATTTTAAAGCTTTGTAGCTCTTTACCAGCCCTCTCGCTTATTGCCTTTTCAAAAGTGTTTGTTCTTATCCTAAATGAAAAATGATTTAAAAAAAAAAACATGACGAGAAATATTTTCTAACCTTTTAACAATGCTACTAGCTTCCGAAATGGATTTCACTCCTTCCACCTTATGTTTTTGATTCTTCAAATAGTTCAACATTTTTTCAACATTCAAGTCAGTGTTTGGTATAACTGAATGTTGATCTGCAATCAGTTTTGGAAGAGCTGGGGGAGGGGAGGGAGCGTAGGAAGACGAAGCAGATGACGATGATGGTGATGAAGCAGACAATGGTATAATATGGAATTTTTGCGGGGCATGTAGACTGTTATGAGAACCAGAACTCGATTGATTTCTCAAGTTTGAAACTTCTTCTTTCAACCTTAATAAATATTTTATTGCTCATCGGACACTGTCAATAAACCAACCTTTTGATTTCTTCTCTCATTGCATCTTCTTCTCGTCGCGCCTCAGATTGATAGTTTCTCTCAATATTTCTAGCAAGTTCACCAAAGTCTTTAGTCCACTTCTCATTTTCTGTTCGAAGTCTCTGGAGCTCAACTTCATTCACTTCGTTTATTGTTTCCAGTTCAGAAAGTTTTACTTTCAATCTGAAAATTAATAGAATACTCTGATCTAACAAAAAATCATTTATTAAGCTCACCTCTCATTTTCACTTCTTATGACGCCCACAGATGCTTTATAGGCTTCAAGAGTTTCATTTTCCACTTTTCTCTTCACTTCTTCCATTTCGTTTTCGTATTTTCTCTTGAAATGTGCTTCAACTTTATTCTCCCTTTCTTCCATTTCTACCAGCTTTTGTTGATTTCTTTTCATGGCGTTTTCCAGTTCAGTTGCTTCTCCTTTTTTCATACTGTACTTTTCTTTCATTTTCGAAAGTAGCTGGCTTGTTCGAAAACATTTCTTGCACCATTCAACTTCATTCTTTGAGGTGGTTGTAGGCTGCTGTTGTCTTTCATCCTCGTCACCACTGTTCTCGTCAACCAACACTTCATCATTCGCCAATGTGTCATCTTCGTTCTGGAGTTCTTCTTCTTTGTTCTGAAGTTCTTCTTGTGGTAACGTTTCATTTGGGTTCTCTTTCATAACGCTCTTAAGCAAAGAGCCATCTTTGATATTCTCAAAAATGTCGAGAAACACGTCTTCCGCGGTAGCCTCCAGCTTTTTCTTGTCTCGTCGTGATTTGAAACCTTCATACCTTCTTTCAATGTCTTTTTTTGCCATGGACTTGAAACCTTTACCATATGCTAAGAAGCGCTGTAAGAAAATTAGTAACTTACTACAAAGTAAAAGACGGACATTTGAATTTTTACAGATATAAGCAGCTCCTTAGGAAATCGTTTATAAAAAATAACTTACTTCAATATCTTCGTAAGTTTTTAATTCTATGAATGGCATCATCCATGTAATGCATTTCATCAGTGAGTTGTAGAACTCTGTATGCTTTGGCCCAAGAAACACAGTGAGTGATAAAATGAGACCAACAGCTACCATCCTCCATCTTTCAACCTTAACTCTACGAGCTGCTTCTTTTACTTTGTTCGAATGAAACTTTTCGAGCGTTAAGCCAATGACCTCTTCTTCAAGAAGAATTCCCATATAAACCAGCACTTCTGGTTTTTGCGTTTTCAGAGAAACATTCAATCTATTGTCACCTTTCCAGAGAACACGGTCATAGGAACGTCCAACATCGTCAAGAGAAGCATCAACTTCTTTTTTTGTTATGTACAAATTCTGAAAACGCAGTTTGAGTGTCATGTTTTATTAAGTTTCTCACCTCATCGCCATTTAGCCATTTTTCAAACAAGTTGAGAATATCATTTCTGACTTTACAGGGACAAGTTTCAATTGGAGTTTCATGACCGCAGTGATAAACTTCTTTCCAGTTGGCAAGAGATACATATTTTATGAAAACGTGATAACAAGCATGTGATGAACTGATTAATTTTCCATGGTTTGAATTTATGTAAAACGGTCCATGAACATTGTTCTTGGCGAATAAGGAGCTCATAGCATCGGGAACAAGCTGAAAATTTCAAAGGCTCTAACAGCGTTTCTCAAAAAAAAAATCTCATGACATACCGTGATTCTGCTTTTATCAATGTCCGAACGGAGTTCCAAAATGTTCCTCCAGTTGGTTTT
>GL379809.1:769347-805873 GCA_000143925.2 Caenorhabditis brenneri
TCTCATGACATACCGTGATTCTGCTTTTATCAATGTCGAACGAGTCGAAAATGTCCTCGAGCTGTTTTAGATTTATTGAAGAGTACCGTTGTTCACCAGGACTTCTTTTCCATTTTTCGCTCAATACGTTCAACTGCCCTATAACTCTCCGCTATAATTTTTTATCATATCCAAACACTTACAGATGTTATTATAAGTGAACTTATCTTGTTGTTTCAATATATAGGGGAGGTTGTAAATAATTTCTTCAATTAGGACGTGCTTGTTGTCTGAATGTCTCATCATCGTCCCTAATATCGTTCTAATACAGATGTTTCTCTTCTTATGATGCTGAAAAAAGTAAGAACAGATGTAAGAGCTTCTAGAACAGTAGTACTCGAAATCAGAACGAGAAAGATAACATGTACCAAAAACTCACTATTAGATAATGCTCCTGGCCACGATCCTCAATCAGTTTTTCTTTCAGCTTAACTTGATTGATATTGCCACCAAGTAAGAGACATGCTTCAGAATCTTTGATACATGTATATTCAAGCAATTCATTCGTAACATCATTGCAATTAGAGTTCCCTTGCTTCTTTTTCTTTCTTTCAGAGTTTTCGATCTGCTTTTTGGCTGTTTCTTTTGAAAGGTTCATGTTTGATGTTCGGTAACACGAACCATCAGCGAGTTTATAGCTAGGATCGTTTTTAAAATCAACTTGAACGTGAACGACATCAGAAATAACATGTTCTTTCCACATTGTCTTTTTGTTCTTTGTTTTTTTAACATAACATTCAGTGCACTGTACGTTGATAACTCGATGACAAGCTTTTTGGGAATGCAGGAAATCTTTCAACTGAAAAAAAAGGTTTAAACATGCGTAACGAACTTGAAAATGAACCTTTGGAAATTGTTCAAAGATGCATGCCATTTGACAGTATTCAACAGCCTTGAACAAATCTGCGGTATCCAGATATTCTTCGAATTTTGATTCAAGAAGTTTGTCAATTGCCTGTTGTGCATGTGAAGTAATGTTCGGAAAGAAACGAGGTAGTTTGAGATGTTCCAGCTCTTTTTGTAAACTTTCAACATCGAAACCAGATATAGGAATACTTCGAATTTCTGTTTGGTTTTCCGGTAGGTTCAGTCTGAAAATCATAGGATGAAAAGGCGATCTAAAACGTGCTACAGCTTTAGCTGTTTTCAAACACTCAAAAATTTCAGTCGTTGACAATCAGACACCCTAATAAAATGTCAGCATAGTTTTTTTTCGTAGAGAGATCCATTTTTGAGAAACCCGACTTACAAAACGAATTCAGCATTATATTCTTTCTGAAGGGATTCGAATATTTTATTGCCAATGAAGAAAGGAGAAATCTGAAAATTTGGTTTTACGAATAATCGAATCTAAATATTCGTATTATATAAAACTTACATCTTCTCCATTGAAATAATCTGTCACATTGTTGATAAACTTCTCAATCAAGTTAATATCTTCAATTGATGCTCGACGAAATACTTTTTTCACATGAATCATATCTTGGAGGATTTTCCAAAGAGCATCAATAGCACAAATGCAAAAGCTCCCGTCATGAGTTATAATGGGCACGGCTGCATGTTTTGCTCTTTTTACTGGAACTATAAGGAACTGCAACTTCCAACAAATTTTTCATTTGAATAAAATGTTCAGACCTACTTCCAGCTTCGAGATTTCGCTTCCATACATTTCGATAATATCTCGGTAGGTGATTGTTGGAATTTCTTCTGTGGCTCTACCACAATTAGTCAAAATCTCCAAGTTGATATCAATTCTCACATTTTGCATCACTTTCAATAATTCAGGGAACATAACAATTTTATGCTCACCGTCTTCAAATATTCGTACAACAACAGAAGGTGTCGCATCCTTCTTTAAAATTTTAGTTATCAAAAGTGATAAACAACATTGTACTCACTAGCTCGGAGTTCGGAAAAAACTAATCTCGTCTCTCATTGAATTTGGCTTGCAAATAGTGAATCAAGTGTTCAATAATCTTAAGTTTCGCTCTATTTAAATTAATCCTTGAGCTCATCTCAGCTTTCACCAAACGAGCAATGCAATCTTGGCTTGATTTATTCAAAGGAATCGGTAGAACCGATAAAATCCGTTTCGTGAAACTCTGCGCAGTCTGGATATATAATTCGTAATCTGTATCATCAAACTGATCACGAACCTATAAGAAGTTGATTTTTCGCTTCAAGGAAAGAAAAGAAATATTGTGGTTACGTTTTTCTCTAAGTTCTTGTTCCATTATGAGTGGTTGCTTTAAATTTAAGTTCAGGAGAAAACTTACTTTAACTTTTTCAGTAAAATCGTCCACCGAGGCAAACTTCTCGAGGTCTTCTAAACTGCATTCAACAAATTCAAGATTGCCATCAAGGGTTTTTGAGCGGGACCTCAGAAGAAGAGTAGCTACGTGTACCATTAATTTCGACTTCTACAAAAACAACTTATAAAACAATAAGCAAACAATAAATTTTAATGAACTCACACACTGATAATCAATTCGTCTCACTATGTTCTCCAAATGGACAATTATGTCTGTTTTGCAAATAAATTGTTTCTTTTTCAAACTTTTGTAGATTACTGGAGAGGTCTGAATAAATTCTCAAGTATAAACTAGTTGTCATAGTTATATACACTTACATGGCACGGCACATTGTCAGCGGTTCGAAACTCTTTATAAGTGCAATGAAATTTTCGGAAAATGTTCAAGTCTTCCTTCAGGTCTTCCATTGTTCCGTACATTCCTGTGAGAAGTAACTTTTATTTTTTGAAGATACTTGTAACACTTACGTAAGTCCTTGTTATTTGAGTATAGAATTTTGAGGTTATCAGTATCCAACAAGGCACTACTCCATTCCAATTTTTCGAAATACTAAATATCAAAATTCGATTGATAGATTTAAAGGAGGATTATGGTCAAATTTTAAATTGCTTTAAAATGTAGTGCATCTGCTTTTATTTTACTGTGTGATATTAAAAAAATTCAAAAAAAATCTTAAAACGCCGAAAAACGGCGACGAAAAATGCTCGGCTCCAAAAGTGGGCACCGGTGGCCTAACTTTTTTTGAACTCCCGCCTTTCTCTCGAACTGAAAACTTCGGCCGCGGCCACTAGAAAATTCTCGAAGCTTTTCAATTTTTTTCAGTTTTTTCCAGTTTTTCAATGTTTTTCAATACATTATCAGCGAAAAATAGTTTTCGATTGTGAATTGTCGTTAGTTCAACACTTTTAAACAAAAAATTATTAAAATTTTGAATTTATCTCTTCTGAATTTTACAAAATTCGTGTTTTTGTTCAGAAAGTGGAGTTTTCGGGCATATTTTCTAGATTTGAGTGTCGATACTGTTTCGGAAACATTGAATTCATATTATCATTAATTGTTTGCCTGAAAATATAATATTGGAGATTCTTTTTCGCTGAAAATTTTATGAAATCAGTTTCGAATATAAAAGGAAGAGTTCATTTTCGATACGAAAAAAAAATGCTTTCAATATGAAAGAAAAAATTCATATACAATATGAAAAATTTTTCGAAGAGCTAAGCATGGTTTCGAACCAGTTCTAGAATTTCTCGTCTCCACAAATGATTGCTCCGGACTTTATAGTTTCTCCAAACAACTTCTTTACTGCTTTTGTTAAAATACGACTTTCTGCCGATAACGGGACGACGTCCTTCTCTCTCTTCAACTTTCAAGTTGTTCCAATGGAGCACACTTATCTTTACCCGCATTTGATAACTGTGCTTGCTAGAAAATCACTTTCTATGAGTATTTTTATTTCGCTCACTCACAAGAACAATTCTTTCGAGTGATAGAGTGTCGCCACGCTGTTAAATGACTCAACTTGGGAAGTAGCAAAGAACGGAGAGATGTTTTCTAGGTCTTTCATACGTTTTGGAGTCACACACATTTTCCACAGTAGCGTTAGTGCAGTTTTGTGAATTTTGTCTTTTAAGTTGAAATAATCTGATCGCTTGTTCGTATTTTTACCATGATCACATTTATGAACTTTTTCAAATTTGAAACCGTTGAATGTCTGAAAGTTTCGTTTTTCATATCAGACTACGAATTTCTCGTTACTTTGAATCTATTGTGAATGTTCTGACAATGAAAGAAAAAGGAGAGGAACGTTTCGACCTTCTTTTTTCCGTCTCCATTGGAGCTTTCAACCGCGTGATAAAGCTGATTAATCAATGGTTTCAGCCATGTCCTCACCGGAGCCCACTGGTTTTGTGGAAGTTTCTGAGAAGAAACTATAGTTTCTATTTTATCTCGATATAGGTTTTTCGCTAATTATAAAATATTATTACTTTTCTAGTAAAAACTAGCAAAATTCTTACTTTCCAAATTGATTTTTTGAGGTTTCTACCATAATGCCAAAGATCGAACCACTGCCTAATGGATGGAAATTTAGTAGAAAGCATTTTCCCAACAGTCGCATCCCTGTCTGTTGTTAGACTCAAAATTGGAAGTTTCCTGTGGTCTGCCGAAGCCCATTTTTTGATTTCAGTCAGAGCTGCCTCTAAACCTTTCGGCTCCATTGATTTTGAGGAATCTGACCATTTTCTATTTAATTCGCAAAACTATCACGAAAATTTGCCTGATTTTTTTGTTTTTCGCACCAGCTCTGCCCCGACAACTAGGTTAGTGCCTACATCAAGGACGGCGTAACGACAAAAGTTGGCTGAATATCCTGGGGAACTATACTGAGCATCGCCGGATAGATGCATCCCTCCGGTCTAAAAAAACGACCTAGTTTTTTTTCAAAACGAAAATTCACAGACATTTACTGAATCCGCGAGTACAATTTTTCGAATTTCACTCATTCTTCTATCGTAAACTGTGTTCACAGCTGGTTCGACATGATTTTTTACGATGCTATAATGAGCAGCCCCATGAAGATGAGGTGTTCTCAATGTTTCAAAGAATGCGCTCAACTTCTGTAAGCATTTTTCTTCTAAAATTATTTTTCGAGAACTAGCACACCGCATAAGATGTTCCCGTCACAATACATGATGTTGTAACATCTCGGTTTACTAGGCGATCTTTGCCAGTTTCAGATTTTTCAGATGAGTGCCATCTCCAGCAGTTGTTACAGTTCGAGCAGCGCAACTCTGCCTGTATAGATTGAAATTCAATCAGTAGCATAATTGTGCGAAAAATTATTCCGACCGGAAAACTTTTTGGAATTTTTGTACTGATAAATTTTTTCGGAAACTGAAATTTTTATCAAGAAATTCAAAATTTCCTGAAAAATTACGAAAAAAAAGCTCAAATGTCAAAAAAAAATTTCGGTCAATTTTCATTTACTTTCAAATTTTTTTTCCGATTTTTCGTTTTTTTCGTGCAATTTTTTTCCGAAAAACCGTTTTTTCGAAAAATTTTAGGGTAATTTTTCGCACAAATCCGATCAGTAGGCAATAAAATCACTCACAGATACTGCGAAGCCTGATGGCTTATCGAATTTCACTTCAACTATCTCACTACCACACTTTCTACAATATCTTATCGCTTGAAGAACTATCGAAAAATCAACCAAAATATAAGCGAAATCCGATTCGAATTCTTGTTCATCGTCACTTTCACTCATTGACTTTTTCAATTCCTCCTCATCAATCTCAAAATCGTCATCATCCTCATGGTCACTCAAAGTAATACTAGTATCCGAGCATTCCTCTGTTTCCAACTCATCGTCCCATTCATCGTAAATGTCTTTTTCTTCATAAAGATCAGAAACATCATCCCTAACATGCACCGTATCTTCAAGTTCCATGTAATCACTCCCGTTATCATAATCAGCATTTTCTAGATCGCCCTCACTATCAGTTGAATTATCGATTTTTTCGAAATCAGAAAATGTTTCAGTTTCTGGCTGACCATCCGCTAATTCGTCCCATGCCATTCCCTCACTTATATCCCCATAGTCCACTGGACCTTCTACTGACATGCACTCTTCATTATTCAGAATATTCTAAAAATATTAGTTTTTACTTCTAATTTCTATTCGCTCACAAGCTCTGGTAGTGTGTAGCACGATCTTCTTCCTTCGTTTTCAGGAAAGTGGGTTTTACACACGTATGCGAACTTTTTGTCCTTTACACGTTTTTCGAAGTCTTTCCCGAGAACTTCCACCCATTTTTGCCTAATTGTCTTATTATTCGTTACGATCGTCATGTGCTGTTTCTCACAAAGTTTCCAGCAAAACTGGCAGTGACGTCTTTTCGTTGACATTATATCGCTTTTGAGCTAAATAACCCTTTTTTATGAAATTCGAAACTGATTTCATAAAATTTTCAGCGAAAAAGAATCTCCAATATCATATTTTCAGGCAAACAATTAATGATAATATGAATTCAATGTTTCCGAAACAGTATCGACACTCAAATCTAGAAAATATGCCCGAAAACTCCACTTTCTGAACAAAAACACGAATTTTGTAAAATTCAGAAGAGATAAATTCAAAATTTTAATAATTTTTTGTTTAAAAGTGTTGAACTAACGACAATTCACAATCGAAAACTATTTTTCGCTGATAATGTATTGAAAAACATTGAAAAACTGGAAAAAACTGAAAAAAATTGAAAAGCTTCGAGAATTTTCTAGTGGCCGCGGCCGAAGTTTTCAGTTCGAGAGAAAGGCGGGAGTTCAAAAAAAGTTAGGCCACCGGTGCCCACTTTTGGAGCCGAGCATTTTTCGTCGCCGTTTTTCGGCGTTTTAAGATTTTTTTTGAATTTTTTTAATATCACACAGTAAAATAAAAGCAGATGCACTACATTTTAAAGCAATTTAAAATTTGACCATAATCCTCCTTTAATATATTCATCCACTGATACTTACTTCTCCTGGCAAATAAGCCCGCACCATACTGTTCAAAGCAATATCTGGAATTGGCAAACCAAGATCATCGTACATTGCTGGATTTCTGAATGACCAATATTTCTGTAATTTAGGTTATAAATCTTGTGCAAACAACGGAAGTCAACGTAAAAAAAGATCACAAAAATCTTCGCAGGTTCATTTACTAAATTTTTTCTTGCGACCTAACACGGTTCGAAAAAATTAAAGCAAACCAGACTCAGTTATTGAGAAGCACAAAAACAATGATGTTCTTTAGAAAAAAAGAGGCACCAAACGTTTTGGAGAGGTTCAGAGATTGACAACCGTTGCTTTTCTTCCTGTGTCTCCTTGGATGTAAGGATGTGTAATACACTGCCATCTGCTTTTTTCACCAGTGGTGTGCGTGACCTCCATGGACCTGCAGCCGCCTCCCCCAACCACCCATTCGGTACTCCGTGCACTGCCTTTGTGGTATATGTGAACATTCATTAGAAGATTTTTTGGATGAGATCTGAACTAATGTTAGGGGAATGATGCTGAAAAAGTTAATGAGAAGACAAGAAGCAACAAAAAAGACATGAGATAAAATCGTTCATCGGAATGAAAAAAATTGTATACAAATTATTATTTTTACTACTCATGAAAACTTCAATTTTCTCCACTTCTAGTTGGGTCAAGAATGAGTTTTTCCCACAGTGGTGTTAAAAACTGGAGAGCGTGGAAGGTGAACCTGAAAAAAAATTGATTGCCATATATTCATCTTGCAGTGCAAATGCTGCCCTAATTCTTCTCTGATATTTTTTACGTTTCAAACAATCCAGTTCTTCCATTTTATAACAGAACTCATAATATATACTAACCCTCTTCCAACATGTAGTTCCTTTTTTTCAGAATTCAAACGAACCTCGTTGTATCATATTCTGATACACAAAAACTTGACGTCGTACTAAACAGTAATCCGATTGCAGAACCGAAACCCAGCCGACGCATAAATTTGAGAAGCGCACCAGGGCGCATCGCTCACTTTTTTCACTCCTTGCCATCCATTTCTCGCCTTTTCAGGTTTTTATTGTTTGTTTGCTCAATGTGCAACTTCGACGCCTGATAACATCTGTTCCTCTATATTTTTGTACTTTTTTTGGTGTTGTCTCTTTTTTTCTGCTCTCTTTTTTTTGCATATTTGATTTAGCTTTTCTCTTTTACCAACTCTATTGACTCTTTCCTATACGTGTTGCCTTTTTTAACCATCGTCAAGTCAATAAAAAGTATACCCTGAAAAAAACCAAGCTCATTTTGAGGTAATAATTTCCTAGGATCATCAATTTTATCAAGGATGTCGGAACTTTCCATGAATGTAAGTTGAAACGAGGTGTTTTCTTATGAGATAGATGAATTCAGGACCAAATAAAGTTGGCATCGGAATGGGGTTATAATCAAGAGGATATAATTGCTGCATTGAAACTGAACTCTAAAGACGGATCAAAAGAATTTGAAAGATTCGAAAATTTCGATGTGATGCTTGATATTCTAAATAGAGTCTCTGGTAGAGGAGAATCCAGATCTAGTAGGAAACATCATAGCCCTGGGTATGGATTCGAAAAAGTTTCTTTCTACCGATTTTGATTCCAGAGACTTGATGTCAACTTCCGTGACAAGCCTCCATCCACATAGCAGTTCCTCAAAACCGCATCGAGGTGTCTCTGTGGCAAGATCCTCGTCATTCCATTTATCAACTCCAAAGTGAGCTAGGTTATGAGAAAACAAGTTGGGGGCGCTTTTCGTAATGAACTTTAGTCGAACTCCAAAAATAGGTGATTCATGATAATCATTTGCACTCAATTGTTATTCAGTTCAGGCAGATCTAACTGTAAATATTAAATATAGTCACTCTGATTCTACACTTCCGTTATTTACTGAATGAATAACTTCAATTGAAGTCTTACAGCTGGGGAATGCTGTAGGAGCTATCATTTAGAAATATAAAATGAAGAGCAACTCTTCTGTTTCAGAAGTACTCGTGACTCTCATGACATTGTTCGACTTCTTGCCACGCTTGAAAAAGAAAAAGAACGCGATCGAAAGGAGGTCGACAGTCAATTCACTATTCTCAAGGTGACCTTCTTAACATAGGATTAATCTACATATAACCAGTTTTGCATTTCAGAATAGAATAAACCATTTAGAAAATGAAAAAGAGCAACTGCTATCGGAAGTGCAAGACTTGAAACGATCTTTTGAAGAGTCGGAGCAAGATTTGAAAGATTGTAGAGAAGAGATGAATCGACTGATGGAAGAGAAAATTGAGGCGGCTGATAAACTTGATAAAATGGTAGTTATTCTAAATTTTCGGTTTTTCAAAACATGTTATAGTGGTTCAGACAATCCAAAACTACCGTCAACAACAAGAGATTCATGACCAAAAAGAACTGTCCGATCACCGTAAAAAGATTTACTCTGAAGAGAAAGCACGTAGAGACGAGGAGATTTTGAACCTTCAAAAGCAGAAGACCGACGTCGAGGTAGAGCTGGAACGAAAGAGTGCGTTGTTGGATGAGCAGACAAGTGTGACTAAGAGAATGGAGGAACAGAGTTATCAATTGGTAAATGAAAAAAATACGGTATCAAATTGGAGCATTGCTTTTCTTTCAAAATTTTTGTTTTTCAAAAATTAGAAAAAAAATCAAGCCAGACAACTATCAAGAAAACTATACGATCAAAAAATTTATACGCTAAAAGCTTCTGAATTTCAGTTTTCAGAAACCATTACTTTTACTGGACGAGCTCACCAAAAAACAGAGCCAACTTGTGGACATGTCCACAGAATTTCTACCCAATATTAATGCCGTAAAATCTTTGTACAAGAAACTGGTACGTTAGCTTGAATTACATTTTTAGAACTACTATCATTGCTTCAGTTTGATAGTTTTCCACAATTGGAAGCCAACGTGCAGGAATCGCAACAATCAATGGAGCGTCGCGTTGCAGAAGTAGAAGAGGAACTTCGCTCTCGTAATCGAGATTTTCAACGTCTTCAGGAAAAGCTCGTAGCAGAGTGTTGCATCTGTTTGGCCACAAAACCGTCAATTGTTTTCATGCCGTGTCGTCATCTGATCACCTGTTCTGACTGCTTCGATGCAAGCGATTTTCGAGAGTGTCCTACGTGTCGGTCGACTATTGAAAATTCAATAACAGTGTTCATGTGAACAATAAACGTTTTGATTTGTTGATACTGTTTTCGGGTTTTCTTCTCAAAATTCCAGTTTGTACTATTTTTATAGTACATATAAAAAACCACGAGGTTCCAAAAAAACAGATGCATAACATATTTAGAAAGACTATCATGAACATGGTTTGTCGTCGATATCAAGAGATTATGTAGATGAATACGAAGAGAAATAATGTTTTCAAAAATCACTGTTTGTTTATTTCGACCAAACACTTTTTTTCCCAGTTTCTCTGCTTGCAAAAAAGAGAAACGGTTTCGCTCCAAATGGAATAAAAAAGGAATAATCGATGCGCCCCGCGGGAAACAATAACAGAAAAGAAAGAAAAGAGAAAGAGAAGGAAATCAGTATTATCACCGTGCAATTCGTTTTTCGTTCTTCTTCATACGTCTCTCTCAATCTCTCTTTTCCGCACCATTACCATTCCTATCTCTGCTTAATTTTCGCTCCCCATTGTCAAAACAGACAGAGTCAAAACAATGTAAATGGCACTCTACTATCTACTATCTATTTCAGATGGTTGACGTAGAGGCTGCATTCCGGTCGAAGAGAAGTATGCTCTACGCGACGTTCTACGCTAAATATCAGGATTTGGAGGAGATGAGGACAACGACTCCAGGAACAATTGTAGAAAATCCATTCAATTTGGATAACATTGGAGATGGATATGGTAAGTGTCATTATTATTGAAATTCTGGCTTCCATGAAGTTTAAAAAGAAACACTGTCTTAGAACTTATGTCTGATTTGGTAGTTTTTTTTTGTTTATAACAGCTTTCTGACTCTGGAGATTATCGAACTCTTGAAATGAACAATTTGAAAGACCAAGTTTATTTCAACAAAGGCTTTCATTCTAACTATTACTATTATCTATTTTTAACGTCAGCAGAAAAGGATGAAACAAGAGATAGGTGAAATCGAACTTCCTCTATTTTAAGATCATAAATCGTTTATGTCTTTGATTTTTATTTATCATCAAATGGGCATATTAGTAGAACTTTTTTTTCTGAATAAAAAGTTTGGTTTCAAAATCCAAGTATATCTATATGGGTCATGACTTCTCATTTCATATGGTTTCCAGATGTTTGGACTCGTGGAGAGACCCAACTTCTCGTTCTCGCAGTTATTTTGGTCATCCTCACTCTTATCTTTGCTGCTATTGTTGCACTCGACTGTGGTCGCAACGGACCACTGTTCATGAGATCCGGAACCTTGCGAGATGTTATATGGCATGGGAGGAGCAGAACTATCCAAAGAGCTGCGGCTGCTTCTGGAAGAGCACGTACAAGGCCGACCAACGATGCGTCAGGCGATCTTAAAGGTACGTGCAGAACCAAAGTTTGAGAGAAGATTGGATTCGAAAAGTATACATGTACAGATTAAAAACATATTGTTTCCACGAAGCTCATGTTTTTTCCTTCAATTTTCGTAAACATCTGTATTGAATTTAAAAGAGGCTTCCTTCTCATTTTTACACATTCTCACGAGAGTTTTCTCCTCTGTTGAAGTTTCTCTGTAACTTTTTCCGGGACCCACCAACTGTTTCAATAAGCAGAAACAGAAACATTAAAAATCTTAGGAGCAACAAGGAAGTATAATAGGAGCATATGTTTATCGCATAGTTTCTTCCTGTTTCTTGTTTCTTCCATCTCCCATTCCTCGCATTATTTTCTCGTTTTACAGCCCCGCCGCTCAGTTATTTGGCCCCTCCACCATACGTCGATCGCCGCCAGGATACATCGCTTCCCGTATAATTCGCAATTTTTCTCAATCATGTTTTTGAATTCAAAATATTTTTCCATTGTTGAAAAAGCCATCCAGAACACCCAAAATATGTACATCATACCAAAGCAGGGTGTAGTTTCGTAAATTTGTGTTTGTAAATTTAATTTCACATAAAAATGTATCAAAGGGAACAATTGAATTGCAGTTTAGTTTTTTATAAATTGTTTATTGAACAATTAGTTTTACCGATGGTATTTTTTTTAGAAATACCTATTCCACATTTTTCTGGAGTGATATTTGTTATCCTTGAGAGATAAAGTGAGACCAATTCAAAGTTAGAGAGAAGTTTAGGCTTTGTGAACTAGCAAGAGTTTTCTTATAACTACGTCTTCAACCGCTTTGTGATACAATACGATCATTAAATGACATAAAAACTCAAACAATCGATGGAAATAATATAAAGTTCTTGATCAAAATAAATCAGATGTTGTTTTCATTATTACTATTGTTCTATTTCCGACCTTTCTTTTTTTTTTATCTGCCTAAACATCTTCATTCTCGTTCTCTCTTCTTATCTGAATGACATCGACCAGAACCATTATCCTCCTCCTCGTTCAACATTTCTCTATGTTCACCCTATATTTTTCTCGAGAAAATGATCTCTTGGCTTTCCGATAATTAAAGTAAACTTTCTTTTAAAGAAAACAACATTTCAAACATGGCTGTAATTATTTCCAGAAGAGCAACCACTTCGTGTCTTTGAAGTCACTTGGAAATGTGGTCGTTCACTTCGTTCATCGCTTTGGTTTCCATATGTGTTGTACTAGGTACTATATTTATAACTTTCCAAAAATATAACATTAATAAATCTATTGAAAAGAAGGCAAATCACTCGGGAAAAGTTCAAAGTGAATTTTTATTATCTCCAGATGAAATATCTGGTCCAATTGTGGTTCCTTTCAACTCAACAGGTACTTGTTTCATTTGAAAACTATTTGTTTGCTGTAAATTATTTGATTACTCTTTTGATTAAATACCCTTTTATTCAGGTAACATTGATATTTTGTTGCCAAAATGCCAACAACCTCTACACCACGGAGTTCAAAACTGTACAAACACCTCCTCACTTCGGGTAATACCACCTTTACCACACACTAACTAATTAAACAAACAACAAGTTCGTTGCAGTTTTACGTGGATGGCGATACCATGGCAATTTTGGCATTCAAATACTCTGGTTGCGGCGGAAACTCTAATAACTTCAAAACGTTTGAAGACACCTTAAGATGCTTTCCAAGTGAGTCACTTACCCATTGCAATGTTGTGCCACATCTTGACAGTTGGCGTCCATTAGAAAAATTCGGAAGGGCTCACAAGCAGTTGTTCCAAAAAAAACCAACACGAGACGAGTGAACTCTTGGTCCACAATAATTTTTCTAAAAATTCCTTGCTACTCACTTCACGAGCTTGCGTTTTCTGATCCTTCTTATTGTAAAACATGAAGTTTTCAGCCATTTCTTTTCTAAAAGCTCCGCCCAAAAGTATGCTTCATTTTTCAGTGGATTGGAACCAATGCCCAATTTCCTCAGCTCAAATCAACAACTTGAATTCAAACTCCTCTGAATGTAAAACTGACAAATACCCGAAATGTACAGGACCGAACGCATACTGCAATCGAGGAGCATATCCCAGCGGGTTTTGTTGCGACAAGACTATAAGAGGTGAGCATAGAAGGCTGTAGTTTATTTCATTATACAAAAAAAGATAATTTCGTTTTTTCAAAGTTTGTTATTAACTACCGTAAACACAGTGAGAAATCAAAGGCAGTATGTTTCGCTCTGAATAAAGCGTGAAGAACATTTCGTCAGATGTTTATTGACTTCTGGACATTTGAACATTTTTTGAAAACACTCTCGTATGCAATATTGTCCCTAGTAAACTTTCGTTTATTTAGTTATTTGGACCAGGCCAGAACACAAATGTAATATGTGAAAGTTTGGAAAAGTTTTTGCTGTGTTTTTTACTCATTGTCGTAAACAACGAAAGAACACCGAGCAAACACCATCAGAGTCCAGGGTTCTCCGTTTCTGGTTACTGTTTTACATAACAGTATAAAAGTCGCCGAGAGTATTTATTGATACATTCAAAAGTTTAGTCCTTTGGTTTTTTTTACAATAAAGTTGTTACAGACAAAGAAAGAAGCGATATCAGTCGTAGTACCGGATGTAGTGCTGGATCGAGGAAGGTGGCATTTGATTCTACAACGGGATTCACTATTACTCTCCTTGGGAAAACTTGTGAATCAAATTTCTGTCCACAAAAGTCTACGTGTCATCAAGGAAATTATTTTGCCTACTGCTGTGAAGTTTATTGAAAAAAAAAGACATTTTGATGTCCTGTGATATTAACCGTGAGCATAACATGACTATTATTTTGATAAATATTTAATACCAAACTTTGATTTTTTTTTGAATTATTATTTTTCAAGATGTCATTCAATCATCTTTTGATACCTCTAAAATGTTAATACTTGTTAAACCTAATCAGAAGTTTTAAGATGTTGAAATTTCTACTTCCAATCGCGCTCCTGTGTATTGTGAATGTTTTTGCTCAATTCCGAGAGCAATGCGAGCTCCCACTTCATCATGGAGTTCAACAATGCACGAATACTTCTTCAATCAAAGTGAGTTTTTGATAAATCCTATTCTGAATGTGAAGCAACATTCATAAGTGAAAATATATCTCCAGTTTTTCAGTATCATTTCGATAAAGAACTCAAAAAATGTCTCGCATTCAAATTCTCCGGCTGCGGAGGAAATGCTAACAACTTTGCGTCCTATTCTGAATGCCAAAACTTCTGTGTCCCAATGGATTATTTCACTTGCCCGGGAGGTGGTTCACCAGTTGTAGGCAAGAACGGAAAGAGTCATTGTGGAGGAATGGAACAGCTGACTTGCGATGGCCCAAATACTTTCTGTTTGAACGGACCATTCATGGGACTCTGCTGTGACACCAGCGCCAGAGGTGAACAATATCTGTTTTTGAAATTTTCGAACTACAAGTTTTAAGACAAGATTAATGCTGATTACGAGAAGGAATGCGGCCCAGGAAAGCAGAAGCACCAAATAGACATCGGGGGAGTCCATATTCCAATGTTCGGAAAGACATGTGACTCTTCCTTCTGCCCAGCCAACACCAAGTGTCACCAAGGAAATTATTTCGCATACTGTTGTGCCTAAATTAATCCCGAAAAGTAATATTTACAATGTGCCTTAAAGGAGTGCTCCTGCCAGTATTAGAATGGTCATAATAATTTCATGATTGCGTGTTTCTAAATGTCAGTAACAATAAAGTTTTTTCCAGTAATTTTATTTCAAGACTCAGAAAAAATTAAACTCTGAGAACAACTTAAGAAAAAAAGAGAAATTCGAAATCGGATTCTAGTATCTAAAACGGGAATAACTACCACTGAATAAGCTGGGAAAGTCCATTAACCAGAAACTGTATTACCAAAATTGCCACACTTTATACTTTACCGTCACTGTTGCTTAATTCCTAAATTTAATATCCTCGTAAAAAATGTTTCGTAATATTGTTTTTACATTCTCAAAAATCGTTTTTCTTTTTCCGAACATCAAACTACACTATTTCTGGAACAGATCTTTCTTTGAATTTTATTATTTTTATTAAGTCACTTCATTCACCCGTAAATCATAACCGATTCACTTCTGCAACAAAATCACTCGTAAAACGCAATGAAAAAGATCAAGAATCATACCAAGAAATAGTATAAAAAGAGAGCTCTCATTCCCATTCTATCATTCATTCGACGATGATTCTCATTCTTATTCTTCTGCTTCCCACTGCCTTTGTCGGTTCGGCGCTCTCGCAGAACATTTGTGAGGAGCCCGTTGACTTGGGAAAAGAGAACTGTACTACTTCCAACGAGACTATTCGATTCTACTATGACTTGTCTTTGAAACGATGCGCTCCTTTCCGATATTCTGGATGTGGCGGAAACAAAAACAACTTCTTGGAATTCAAAGAGTGTCACCAACGATGTGTTCCAATTGATCATCTCTTCTGTCCAGCAAACTCCCCTCCCCTTCCGAATACTGTTGGGAAAAATGACTGTGGAAAACAACCAAGTGATGCTAAATGTGCTTCTCCTAGTATCAGCTACTGCAATGATGGACCAAATGGAGTTGGAATTTGCTGCTCATCGGAAGCTAGAGGTAATATTTTAAACTTGAAATGTTAAATCAAATCGTTTAAATTCAGATAATTACAACAAAGATATTAAGCCAATTTGTTCCAACGGGAAGAAAAAGTACAGTTTGCTCAAATTCGGAAAGAATATAGTGGTTCTCGGAAAAATATGCGCGCATAACTTCTGTCCATCAGACCACGAGTGTCAACAGGGAATCTACTTTGCCTACTGTTGTGCTAAATGATGTTCGCAATAAATAAAGTTGTTCATGTTTGTCTTTAGTTCGTTCAGCTGAAAAGTATTATGCAAAAATTCCGAGGAAACATTCGCCGGATGAAAAAGTTCTGGCGAATTTCAATTTACAAAAAAAACAGGTAAGATACTGTATATTCCACATTCTACAAATTATCAGAAAACAGAATATCCCAAAACTGAAAAAAAACTTGTCCTAATCTAACAAAAGCTTTTGGTTCTGTCTCCCTAACTTCTATTCATGATCCTAACAATTTCTTACTCTCGCTTTTGTAATAAAACGTGTTTATAGTCTACTCATTGATGTTTATCCACTGATTTTTGCTCACCTGTCAAGTAAATACTGAGGTGTTCAGATGAAATAATATAAATAACTGTTACTTTTTCTTTTTCCAAACAAAATCATGTTCATCTCTTATTCTTATCATTCGCAAAGAAAAAAAATTATTAATTAATTTTCACAACAGTAGGAGAAAAAGTTGCCGTCCTTGCAACTAAATCCACTTGGACATACGACAGCATCACACGATTTCGCCAAAACTGTGTTTCCATCGATTTGCCAGCGTGCATTCCCAGATGGACACGTGGCAGAAGCATCATCTTGGAAGCCGAAATGGACAGTTCTGTTGCAACAGAGAGCAATTGTGTTGAAGTTGATGCAGATTGCCTCGTTACTTTCGCATCCTTCTCCGGAGCTTGAGTCGGTTAATGCACACTGGCTATTATCATTGCTATCGAATATTGGTGGAGTTCCAAGAGGACATTGTACGTAGCTACCTAAAACGATTAAGAAGCAGGTTATCAGTTTTTGCAATTCGAGTTTTTGTGATAATTCAGTTTGAAATATCTTTGAAGTTTTTTTGGACATTTTCAAAATTACTCACTCAAGTCAACGTCACAATTATCTTTGCATTCGCCTAGGGTTTCATAGTTGTTCAAGTTTCCACCGCATCCTTTGTATTGGAAGGCATGACACTGATTCATTGTTGGGTCAAAATGATACTGAAACTTATATGTCTCTGGAAGTGGTCATTTTAGCTTACTCTTTGAGATGGAGCATTTTGACAATTGATGGATGTTCCTTGAGCTAATGGCAGGAAGCATTTTGGTGGATGCCCAACCGTTACAATAATAAAAATACTAAAGAATAGAAAAAATGATTTCAACATTTCAGAATAACCTTTTCCAGTTTTTGATACTTTTATAGTCTTTTGAAATGAAGACGTGCGAAACACGATATTTACATGGTCTTGTATGTTTCTCTTACAAGCTGGCACATGAATCATTTCAGATGATTGGATACGATGAATGATTTTATGGTCGAGGTTTCAAAAGAAGAACTTGTATCTGAAAACATCCAAGTTTGGCCGGGAGGTTAACAGATAAACATCTCAGAACACCAAACCTAATAAGAGACTTTTGCAAGAATCTAGTACCTGTAGAATTTTTCTGGCACATCTAAATTTGGGATATCAGCCTTCAACAATATGTTTTGGCATATATTATACATCTCATTTCTGGAAACTTCTTGATTTCTCATTAGAGAACTCACTTGTTTTCACTCCTCTATTTGGTTTTCATCTCAAAAACCAAAAAGAAAAAAAAACAACAACAATATGCCTCGTTCTTTAGTGCGTTTTCTCTTCTCATCTCCAGCACGTGCATTCTATCCTCACTCAACCCTCATTTTCTCTTCTGCACTCTTCCTTTCTACTATCTCTCTCCTCACCAGTTGACATTTTTTCTCATCCGAAACATACTAACACACAAAACCATTCAATTCATTGGCATCGGTCACTTTCTAACATTGCGCAATTTTACACTTTCTCTTATCTTTTCAGTTGAATTATTATTTAACGCCTGTCTGAATTCTGTGTTCTACGAATTTCTGCAAGTAGACCTACTGAATGAGAATCTTCCATTTCCTTCTTGTCTTTTGAACTTTGTTGTCAAATATTGACACATTTCTTTCTTCCTTCATCGATATTTCATTTTGATTATATAGTGCCTTAGTACTTATCACGTTTGAATTTGAAAAGGAATTCCCCGATTACCGAAACTCCAAACCAAAACCTAAGTTTTCCGCACTACTCAACCTTCTCTAATTCCTACATTGTGTTGACACAAACTACAGTTCAAATGTTGTGTGTTGTTTTTTAGCCTGTTTGATTCCCCGCAAAGCAACGTTGCATTTCATGAGTATTGTCATCATTCTGTGACTTCTCCCAATTGCTATATAAAGAGTAGAGTTGACACAATTTGTGCTCCCTAAGACAACGTTTGTGGAGTTTGTTTCATTCGTTAACGCAGAAATATTTGTTGCTCTCCTTTTTTCGAACTTTTGAGTATGAATAATTGTAGCTTGTAGTTCACAGACAGTGTAGTCGACTTCATTCTGAAAAAACTATCTTTGTTTCGATTACCCATTACTAATTTTTTGTATCCAAGTTAGTACCGCCCAAAGTCACATTCTTGTCCTGTCAAGTTAAAACGAACTAATTCAATTCAAATTGTCTTCAGTCTTTCGTTTTCTCCCTTCTCATCATTGCCTTCTTTTAATAGTTCCCAGTTTGCGCTTCTGAATTTTATGTTATTTCAGGAATGCTCTTAGAAATCTTCACCGTTTGGCTTGGCCTCTTCTCCATTGGATTCACATTCCTACCCATGTATATGGTTCTCGACTGGCGTAAGAGAGGAACTGCTGATGGTTTCAGTTCGGTCAATTTTGTACTTCCGATGCTTGTGTAAGTTTTTTTTGCTTCTGGAAATAAAGACCAAGTTGGAAATGATTTCAGACAATCGTTTTGGCTTCGTCACGGATTCATGACTAACGATCAAACCAACATCATCATCAACTCTATTAATTTGGTCTTCTTTGCGTTTTACGTTTCCGCGTTCGCCTATTATCAACCTAAAAGGGTCAGTTTGTTTATGAAATGGGTATTCATAGTCAGAAACTTTACTGATAAAAAGGTATTCGGAAAGTGAAAGTTGTGTCTCGTATGTTGTAGGTTCTTGGGCACAATAGTTTTCGTGATTATAGACACAGTTTTCGGAAGAATAGTTAAGAGCTGATTGACACAATGAAAGTGAAAATATCTGAATGATTGCAATCGGAATTTGAGCTAATCTTTATCGAAATTTACAGAAATACCTCATCGGTCAAATCGTTGCCGCTCTTCTCGCTATCAAACTTGCTTTCTCCTACGTAGATACCCATGACGCTGACTCGATCAACGACGCTATGGGATCCATGGCTGCTGGAGCTCAGATTTTCAGTTTGGTTGGAGGAATATATGAAATTGTTGGTTTTCAAGCATAGGCGTTCATAGATTCTTTTTATTCAGAAACGTGCCATTTCAATGGGGACCACCGAATACATCCCAGCCGGATTCCAATTCGCAATCTTCACCTTGATTCTTCAGTGGCTTCTCTTTGGAATCCTCCACGGAAATCAATTTATTGCTGTAAGTTTTTCCCTTATGATTTACAAATATTGAACAACACTTTTCAGATTTCTAATGCTGCTGGTCTTCTCGTTAACATTGCCACACTGGCATTGTATTTCTTCTATCCGCCACTCACCTGGACCGTGCCAATTTTCAACATTCCACCACAAAATAAGGATGCTAAAAAGGTCGAGTAAACGAGATGAACATATCCAACTTTCTTATGATTCTTGCCTTTTTTAGTGCCTTTTGTAATGTATTTTCCGGAACTTTGAACGTGTAGAATGAAATTTTTATTATTGAAAAGCCTAATCTATTTTATTTGACTTCATAACAGAAAACTCTATCAAATCCAACAACTTGAACAATACGAAATTCCCTACTTCCAAATGTTTCACAAAATCGGGGCAGAATATGGGAAAATTCAATTTGAAAACTTCATCGTGGTCTCCGTGAAATGACACAAAATTGTTTCTCACCAAATCTACTTGCTCTCGAATCAATGGACGCTTCGATCTCTGTTTCTGCAAATTTTCAGCTTTTTTTTTCTTTTTCGAAAAATTTATGCCGAACAAATATGGTTTTTCTACTGTAACAATATTCCTTGGTTGGTCTTGATTGGCTGTAACCGTAAACTAATCCCAAAACTTCCTCAAAACTGTAATAATACTAATTATATGTGTGTTTTCCGCTGAACCACTCTCCCTATTCTCTAAGATATGAACACAGTGTAAACACAAATCGCTACCACTTTTGCATATTCATATTTGCTCCCAGAAACATTTTTCTTCCTTCTTTTCGTTCTCATGCATCCCCCTCCTTTTCCTTTTGTTCCCTTCAGAATCTTCTTTTACTTTTCCATGAATCTCTCTTTTTCCACACGTTTTGCAAATGAACTTTCTCCACTCGGCCATCCACGAGACACGTTGTGTTATCAGTTATCATTATCGCCGAAACCCCCCTAATCAACTATTTCCCTTTTCCGTAGTACATGTGCGCCCGTCGGAATATACTTTGCCCGGGCCATGTACTATAAAAGGCAACCCATATCAATGGGCGCATTGACCAAATGTTCAACCGTCTCATTCACTCACACTTTTCATTTCAGAAATAATGCCTCCAGTCAACAGTAAACATGAGTGGCCGTACCCGGAAGCCAGAAGGTTCCCTACTGGAATTGAAAGGTTTTCCTACAGAACCTATGTAATATAACTTGAAGTGAAGGAATCTTATGGATGGAATTTCAGAACTGGTTTGAGAACAGATTGTGGCCCATCAGACCTCTACCATTCCTTACTGCAACTACTGCTGCCACCGCATTCCAAGTAAGAGATCTTGGATGGGGAGAAATAAAGGAAGACGTGCAGAAGGTGAGTGCAATATTTTCGAGTTATCAAAATAATTAAACGCCAAGTAAGTTTGGGATTTCTCTGTAATTGGATAGAAATTTCTAGTTTCTTCCAAAAAAAGTTCCATCTGATTCCGACTCACATCATTGTCAAACCAAGTTGATAGTGAATTTTGGCTTCGAGCCAATAAACTCTATGACGCAGACAGTTGTCGTGTTATAGTTCACTCACGATCCGAATAACTGTTGGTGCTTCTAAGATCATCACTAAGATCATCACTATTTTTCACAAGAGATCAGTTACGTTAAAACATTTTCAGCTCATCAAGCCACTCGCCATCTCTGTTGGATCCATCTACACAACAGTATTTTTACTTCGTCATTTCCTCAAGTACTTCTACTTCTCTTACAAAGGTTATTTGTTTGAGAGTCCAAAAAAACCATCGATCAAGTCCATGATGTGGGCAGCTCTTCGTAAGGTTCTACTGGCAGTTGCACCACCTCAATTATCTTCTTGTGATAGTCTTCTCCCGAATCTTCCACTCCCAGCGCTCACAGATACCGTAGATAGATACATGGAGTCAATGAAGAATTTTATGTCAGAGGTGTGTTATTTTTAGAAGATTCGGGATAAAACTCTGAACATAGTTCATCTAACTAGTTAGTTGGAGAAGTGTAAACATTCATGTTTGTATTTTCAAAATATGACGATGACACATATTTCAAAAATCTTGTACTTTGCCCGAGACATTTTCCGACTGATACCGAATGATAACCCGTTTTTCTTTTGGGTGTTAATGTTTTTCTCTTATCAACAGGACGACTATGGAAAGTTGCTCGAGATGTCTCGTCAATTCGTGGCAAACGAGGGACGCAGTATTCAGAGATACGCATGGCTCCTTCACAAATTCAGTGAAAACTATGTTACATCACTTTGGGAGACTTATATCTACAACGCCGGAAGATATCCGTTATTGATCAATAGTAGTGTTGCACAATGTACAATGTATGGACCAAGCGATTTGGTTCAAGCTTATCAAGTTGCAAGATTAATTTATATTGAAACGATTGCCAACTTGGCACTGGATAGACAAAAATACTTGGCTGTGAGTTTTCCAAGTCTCGGAACCGATTGATTCTTCTAACTTTGACAGACTGAACTCTGTTTTTACTTCAGGTTGGAGACGGACTTATGTCCACTCGTCACTACAAAAATATTTACAATGGTTGTCGTATTCCTGGAGCTCAATACGATCACTTCAAGTGGAATGAACCAGCTAAACATGTGATTGTGGTCCACAATTGCACTTGGTACAAGCTTGATGTTTGTGATGCCAACGGACGACTCTACAGTGTTGACGAGTTGGCAAAGTGCGTGTTCCTTTTTTTTAGATGCCTGCACTCTTTTCTTAACTTTTTATAATTCAGAATTATTGCCGAAATGATGGAAAGAGATGACAAATCAACAGGGTTCATTCGTAAAGTTGCAAGTCTAACCACAGATGGACGAACGGAATGGAGTGTAAATCGCCAGAAGTTCTTCATCGATAACAAACATAACCGTCAACTCCTGGAACTGATTGAGACCGCCCAGTTTGTTATGTCAGTTGATGGAGACTTGAATTGGGGAGTTGAGTCAACTGCTCAGTTATCAAAATACATGAAAGACATGTTGGCTGGCGACGGATCGAATCGTTGGGTTGATAAGACGATGAATTACGCTGTGGATGCCAGTGGCCGGGCAGGAGCAACTGGAGAACACTCACCATGTGACGGAGCAGAATTAGATCATTTGTGTGAAAATGTATTGAATGTAGATAAGCAAATTCTGGTGTCACCTACCAAGGAACAACAGTTAGAGATTATGAAGATGAGTGACGAGGAGAGAAAGACGTTAAAATTGGCAAAGAAACTAGACTTCCATGAAGTTGAAGGGGTATGTTCGATGTTTATCATTTCAATTCTCAAAAAATAATTTTTTAGATGGAAAGTGAAATCAATCGTTGTTTTGAACAGCATCAGAACGCTTCTGATGACCTTCACATGCACTCGTTGGCATTCACAGATTTTGGAAAAGGGCGTGTCAAAAAATGTGGAATTTCTCCTGACGGATTCTTACAAATGGCTATCCAACTTGCAAATTATTATGTAAACTCACTTTTATATTATGTAAATCAAGGTTTTTTTAGGACCAAGGGAAGTTTGTGCTGACCTACGAGCCAGGATCAGTTAGGTTCTACGCAAACTCCAGAACCGAAACATTGCGTCCAGTTACCGATGCTTCCTGCAAGTTTGTCAGAGCAATGCTGAATGAAGAGTCTACAGTAATAAAGTTTCAATTACAACATAACTTCTAGCATACATGTTACAGCAAGAAGAACGTCGGGAACTCCTCAAAGAAGCCTGCAACATCCATGTGGAGAATTGTAAACAAGTTATGACTGGAAAAGGGGTTGACAGACATCTTTTTGTTTTGTGTGTATTGGCAAAAGGACTCGGCTACAATAGTCCATTCTTGGAGAACTATGCAAACCAAAAGTGGTTGTTGAGCACTAGCAATGTAAGTTTACACGTATTCATTGATTCCTTTCAATTTTACAAGTTCTAGATTCCAAACATGACGAACTCCGTTGATGAAGATACCTCTGAAAACAACATCATGCTTGGTGCCTCATTTGGAGCTGTTGCGGAAAACGGATATGGAATTTGTTATCGTTTCGCAGGAAATCGTGCAATCATGGTTCACATCACTTCATATCACTCCGCACCAAACACAGACTCCGATAGATTCGGTCAGCATTTGAAAGATGCTTTCCATGCATTGGCTGATTTGTTCGAAGCTGAACCGATCAACAATAACGTTACGAAACGTGTTTAGAATTAAAATCAATTTCTCGCTGTGTTTGTAAGTATTGTTTATTGTGTGAAATAAATGTTCTTTTTTGTTTCAACTGAAGAATTTTAGAACTCCTTTGTGAATACCATGTAGTATGAGTAATAAACTTCGACAAGTTTGGCTTTCGGTGTCCAAGCTTGAAATGATTAAAGCTATACATTTATTCAGGATTTTCAGTAATTATTATGACAAATGGGATCATTGTTGAGATGAGTTTCAAAGAATTAAAGAATCAAGATGGCACTTGGAATCCGTTCAATTCGAGCAACTTTTTGAGCATCATCAAAAGTGGGCCAAGATTAGGAACAGCGAACATGGCAATGTTGAAGTTACGGGAGTTAATTCCAAATGCGTTCACAACATAAATCCTGGCATCCGATGAAAGAGATCTATCAACCATTACTCGATAAGCTTGGTAAACTTTTGGGTCTTCGGCTCCTTCGAACTCATCACTTTCCATCAGAATTTTCGAAGTAGCGGTGATCTGGTCTTGAACTTTGGCAGCTGGCATCATTGAGAGTACTAGCCATCCAATGATGCTAGCCATGAAGAAGATCAATCCGATGAAGTATGGGACTGGAACAATTGAAGAGAAACTCAAATTGTAGATTGCGCTGATGATCGAGAAGAAACAGAAAAGTGGAGCGACCATTGCATAGCTTTTCAGGAATTCGTTAGAATGCTTCACCAGTTTGATGAGATCGCTTTGTCGTGTACTGAAGGCAATGATAGTGGCGTGCTCCTGAAAACGATAATGTGAAACTAGAGAATACTGTAGAACTAGAGTTCATATGAGAAACTTCAGAAGAATAATTATTCTCACCTTGAGTTTCTTTTCTTCGCTAGCCTTTGTCAGTTCTTGATTGAAGTACTCGATTTCACGAGCCATTGAAAACTGGACAGTCACGTACATAGCCAAGCAAGTAGAAGTGATCAGCCAAGCAAGGAAAGCAAGTGCTGGAAACAGTGAGTACTGATATGGTGGGACAACGTTTCTGAAAACAACAATTGGTTTAGATTGATTAATTGTTCAAGAAAGATTTAGAATTACCCTGAGTACAAAATCTTCTCATGAAGTGCATTGAAAATTGCAGTAAAACCGAGAGTAACCAGCCAGGGAATCGAGAAGAAGAAAGCTTTCTTCCTCAATCCTTGGTAGTCATCTAACTCATCGTTCGTTTCAATTCGTTGCTTTCTTAAGTGTGCCAGTTTTGTCAAGTATTCTGGGATTCTAGAGTTCGATGTCCATCCCATTAGACAGAAACTGCAGATCACGGTATGTAGACTCATGAATCCGAAAACGTTGGCTTCGGACCAGTTGAATGACATGATCTTTCCTTCTGCTCCAAGGAAAGTGAATGCACGATAGAACATGATGATGATGACAATGATGGAGATGGTTCTGGAAAATTTCAATCAAAAACCTCGAGGAAAAAAAATTCAATCACATATATTCATAACTGATATTTGCAGTCCTAGAACAATATCGCAAATCGAGGAATATTTATATCTCACCTTGCAAGGTATCCGCATATTTTCGAACCATGTCCATGGTTTGCAGCTGCACATGGACTGCAATCAAGCCCAGTCAACCTGTAAAAAATGATCTCAAATGAAGATTTTGTTGAATCACACTCACTTTATAGTGCATTTGTGGTATCCAAGTAGGTCGACATTCTCTGACTTTTCTGCAAAAGGTAATTGTTTCTCCTTGGGACTAATCATTGGCTTTTAATGATATTACAGCCAAGTTTGATTTTAACTAGCCCTATGGAGTGTGAATCCGGCAACGTTTGGGTGTTCTTTATATAATCTTTATACAAAAGAGCTGGACGCACACAAAAATAAAATGGTAGGCGTGGTTTGAATCACATCACTGATAACAATTAATAAAGGAGAAGAATGGGCAGCCACAAAAACAATAAAACTGATTTAAAGTTTAAAACTTGTTTGTACAAAAATGAGCTTGAATTTAAGCTTTAATTTGGAAAAAAAACTTTGAGATAAGTTCATTGTTAAGTGGAAAGGTTAATTAATTCACTAGTTACACTTTGATCTGAGTCAGAGACAGTTCGTTGTTTTACTAACTTTTTGATGCTGATCACGGATTAGTCATTCGCTATCAAAGTAAATTGAGGAGCAAAAGAGCAGAAGACACATTTACAGTACTAACCATTGATAAAACAAGTGGGGGCGATTCCAAAAAGTACCTCTTTCTTCGTCATTTTACGAGTTTTGAATAGGACCGGAAGTTAACAACGGCTTTTATGGCTCGCTATGTTCCTTTCGGGAACTGTTTCTTTCTCTTGACCTCCATTCCGTTTTACCGTTTCGTTATGAATCATTGTAAAGCAAGACAAGTTGAACGGGTAAAGCACAGACCACAAACGTGATGGACGAAGTGAAGGGAGGGAATAGGGTGGATAATAAACACGGAAAGAGTAAACTCACGACAATTTAGGTCAGGAGTTTTAGCTAGTTTCTGCAGTGAGACTAAAAATATATTGCAGTACCTCTTAGACTTATTACAAGCGCAAATTTTCCAGCTGGAAGTTATTCTACTAGCTAGTTTTCACCGATCTACAATCAAGAACATCAATGTAAGTTAGCAAATCTGACGTTTGTAAGTCGGAACGAAAACATCTGTTTGAATGGATGTTTGCAGTGTTCTTTTTCTATATGCGCTCTAAATCGGCAGGAATCAATTAGCAAAAAACAATTATTCAACACATCCTACAGTGAGGTTGAATGAATTACAGTTTTTTGTTAAGGTGCATGAGTTTCCAATGCAAGCTGACTTGATAGAGACAAGAGAAACAGGTAATTGATTTGTTCTGGTTTTCTGATTCTTATCGAGAAATAACACAAAATGACTTTTTGATCAAGGAAATGATTATTATCAGTATAATTATCAAACTTTCACTGGTTTTGCTAGTCTACCTGTTCAAATTTGTTGCAGACAAAGAACTCACCGTTTGACCCATCAACGAGTTCCTCCATTTGATGAAGATCTCCATTTTTCGTTCCTGTCATTTTCAACTCCAATCAACTGAAAAAGCTTTTATAAACGAATGAAGAGCAGTGAAACAAACGAGGTAAAAGAAGAAAGAGAAGACTGGGGTGGACTGCCAATATGCAAATTGAAAGCTGTGAGAATGAAATTCGAAACCTAGAAACTAGAAAGGGCATGTTTTGTGCATGTGTTTTGTGACTTGTGGTCAGGTAGGTGTATGAGTAATAGAACCGCACTTGTCTACCTTAACTTATTCAGGATGAACAATGGATGCAATTCATGACCAGAACAGAAAGAAGAAAAGAAATACGGGCAAGATGAATTTGTCATCGTTGACACAGAAATTTCAAAATTCATTTTCTATATGATGAAATGACGGATATATTTCTCACGTCAAAGATCACTACTGACAAATACTTGATAAATGGATCAGGTGTAAATGAGAAAGATTGAAAAACAGGTGGTCTGAAAATGAAAAAAAAAATGAGAAAAATAAACCCGGCTCAACATAGATAAACGGTGATTACTGGAAATCACAATCCAGTATCTGAACATTAACCCAGAAACATCTACATGGTATTTTTTCTGATGGCATCTAGCTGTTTTATCATTTTCTTTATCAAGACCGAATTTCATTTTGGTCCTCATTCGCTAGTACCGAATGACCACCTACACTAGTTAGCTAAAAACTTCATGAAGTTTGCGCTAGGAGGGCAAAATACGAAAAAGTTTTTGATCCGCCAACAAAACGATTAGCGTCTGCAGACATAGCGAGAAACCAGTCCTTTAAAAGGTGTTATATGGAAGCACGCGGGATTGAAAACTGACACAAATCACATATTGATACGACCATATAATCTACATATACCTAACATCACTTATATATAAAGGTGTGAAAACTGAGATAAGAAAATTGAGAAAAGTGATTAATATACTCAATTGATCAAGCACGGAAACTACAGCCTGGAACTACAGACTATGAAAAGATCTTATGCTCTAGCTGTGAGAAGCAGAGATAGTTTGAAAACGGCAGTCCTGGTGAGCAAATACAGTTTTTTGGCAAACGAGAGGTTGGTGAGTTCAAAGTAACTATATTTAGAAATAACTGAATCAAAATACGAAAGTGCATAACTTTTAATGTATGGTGTAACTCGAAAGCATAAAATATCACATGAAAAATACCACATGGGAAAAGCATACATCAGAATGAAAGACCAGGTGGATCAACAAATTATGATATTTTGATCATTGTGCCCTGGAGTTTACTATTATTAATGATTATGATGACAAATAAAATTCAAAGCAGATCCAAAAAGCGCGTTATTTTTTAGGTTACTTATGAAATATCCAAATTGAAAAAAGGAGAGTAATGAGAATGAAGCCATATCTGATTATACTCTAACAGGAAGCATGAACAAATTGAGTATAAGAGAGACTTTTTAATTGTTCTAATTCGTACCACTAGCTAATTGTGCATCATCGTACCGCGCACAGATACTGAGACCCGAAAATAATTGAAATGGAACAAATTTGACCTCAATTACAAATTTGCCGACATCATTTTTCATACGGACACCTGAAGGCCAACCTGTTTATCTAATCATGTAATTGCGCAACAAGGTGTCATCTTAAGTTAAGATTCTTAACAAAAAAGATATCATATTTTTTCTGCTTAAAAGTGAGAATTCAAAGATGAATGGACTGTGTCTGTCACAAACTACAAAAGATGGAAAAACACTGGAAAGAAAAGATTGGCAAAGTCAAATAGTCGGTCGAAAAAAGAAGGGCAAACATTATATAACTACTGCTCTCCTCCTCTACATCTCTATTGTTAGAATCGTAAAGCCGTTTCCATATTTCGATCTTTGAAAGGCTCACTTTCTTTCAACACACGGGTTACCAGGGAGACAAGTGGACGAAAGGAACCAACCTCAAATGTGAAAACATAATTTTCTGGAGAACGAGTGATCGAGTTGTGTGCAGGTGGAAATTAAACAAAGCGGAGTCTGAGCATATTGCGGTCACAGAATATTGTGGTCTGCTCTTCGAAGAATGCTGCCAAATGGGGATAAGTTCAGGTCCAAAATTAAAGGGTATATGAATAATTTGAAAGGAAATGTCCTTTGATATACTTTGATTTTGAGATAGGATAAAGGCGAGGTGGGCGTAAATAGCCAGTAGAAAGAAGACAATTGTGTTAATGCCAAGATCGATCAGTTATTAGAAAAACTATGTATATTGTTCTAGAAATCGAGAGCAAAAACAAGAACAGCTGAAATCTGTCTGGTATATTAAATCAATTTGACAGAAGAAAAACACTTATATCCAAAGCAAATAGAAGCAGGATTGAAAATATTTTGTATATCACCAAGAAATTGCTTTCAGTGTACAGAATTAAAAGATCCTGGAACAAAAAAAGTGTTCTTTGTGATGAATAAGTTGTTCTGGTTAGGAACAAACAAAGGATTGGTTTTTGCTTTTCAACCAAAAAGGAAGATCTTCTATTCTCATAGATTTAAAATTGGATTTGCATAAGAAATCTGAGGTAGAATTCAAAATTAGTTGCCCTGAACAATGTTCAACTCATTATTCTCGGAATTTTAAACGGCTGTTTTCAAAAGGTTGTCTTCAAAAGTCTTCATTCACAGTTATATACAAAACATGTTGAGATCAGAAAAAATACATGAAATGGAATTAAGAAAAATTATATTAGATTAAAATGAAAACACTTGCAAAATACAACTATAGTTGAATTCCTTGATGGGTGAGAACATTTTTGACTAGAGCTAATAAACTGCCTAAATTGGGCACAATGAACATTGCGCAATTCATTGTTGTTGGATAAATCGGAATTCCACCAAGTACCCGTATATATGTATTGTGTTTCAGAGACCGATTAACCATCACTTGGTATCCTTTGAATATGTCTGAATCATCGGTGTTTTCAAATTCTTCACTATCCAAAAGAATGCGAGAGGTATCGGCAAGGTAGAACTGAACATTACTAGCTGCTCGCAAAGTGAAAAACGTCATGGCAAGTACGGCAAAAAGATTGAAAAGAAGTATGGCAAAGATTACTGACGGGAGAGCTTTATTGAATCTGAAAACGAGAGAATTATATGTAAAAATTGAAAAAAAAGGTCAGAAAAAAAAGGTCTTCTAACTTTCGGATCCACCTTCTTCCTATATGCCTAATAACTATGAACTTCTCACTGCTTGATTTTGACTCACCCACTGGCAATATAAACTGCATTTATACAGCCGTTAAAACAGAACATTGGTGCTGTTGTAGCATAACTCCCCAGTGACTCATTTGCTTTGGTCACCAAGCGAATAAGCTCTGCTTGACGATGGCAGAAGTTCATGAGAATACATGGATCGTGTAGTCGTTCTTCTTGTTTAGCTTCTTCTAATTCCATATTGAAGTATTCGATTTCTCGGCTCAGAGAAGTGTTCATAATGAAGTAATAAATAACGCAAGTGGTCACTATGAAACAAGCAAGAAGAGTTAGAAAAGGCATTGCAATGTATAATGGAACTATGACAACTTGGCTGAAAATTTATAGATGCACAGGAGAAGTTTTATTTGATATCTTACCCAGTGAGAATTACTTTTTGGCCAATGGCACTAGCTATTGCGTGGGCCATTACAAACAGAAACCAGAATGCCGACCAAATGAATGCTTTACGATGGAGCCCCGAATAATCATCCAACATACTATTTTCTTTAATCCGGAGTGCTCTAACTTTATCCAACCTCAACAGATGGCTCGGAACCAAGCCGTTCTTTGTCCAACCGAAGATGCAAAAAGAACAAGCAATTGAGTGGATCCCCAGAAACGCGAACATATTTGATTCCGCCCATGTTACTGACATGGTGGGCCCTTCAGCTTTGAACAGCATTCCACATCGGAAAAACATAAGAGCAATGACTGCTAAAGCGCCTATTCTTGTAATGATAGCTTTTGTGCGTAGCATCGGATTGTTTTCGTATTGAGCAATTACTGTGCAATCTAATCCCGTTACTCTGAAACGTTGAAGAATAAAAATTGTGGAGGATTAAGAGTTTTGGGAGTTTTACACGTATTTTCCTTCGAGAAAAACCTATTCGAAAATTGATTATTGTGGGCAATGTATTTTTGCATTGTACTCACCTGATAATTTTTCGAAACGGTCCAAGTAGGTGCTGTTCCGTCAATGGCTCTTTGATTTGAGGCATTTCTATGCTTGACGGACGTTCTGTTTCAGACTGCGGAGTCTCGGGTATAGTGGCGATAGCAGCAATCATGGTTATGGGAGAAAATGAATAGGAGAAGCAAGTGATGTATTATACCTTCAGATGTTTGTTAAAGTTGTTTATATATAGAGAGATGAATGTTGCCCGCGACAACTTCCGTGACTCCTACTAACACAAATCACACTTTTGAACGTCCGGGAGGGAAAGGGAGGAGCGGCTCAAGCAAAGCTCGAGGCACGGATTTTTGATGATGAATCATTTATTGAAGGGCCGAGGCCGCTAACACAATAAGATATACAATAAAAGTTAAAAAGTTGCTGGGTTTAAAATGAGGAATTTTTCAAAAGAGAGAGAGCTGATAGTTGTTTTAAATATTTCAGAAGAAGGATAGATAGGGAATGCTGAGGATGGAAGTTTATTCCAACAATTAAGGATTCGGATTCTGAATAAGGCGGGCAACGAACATGAGTTAAGATAGTAAGTTCAAAGTGTGTAAATTGTTGATTTTTGAAAAATAAAGATCATTTAGTTTTGAGTAAACACAAGAAAAGATCTCCGTTTGCAGGAAAGATGAGTCAGGAAAACTTCCTACTGTGATTTCTGTCTGGATCAATAGAAACGAATGGCTGGTGCAAAAAGACAAATAGTAGTAGAATGGGAAACAGATACGAATTCGGAAATGACTCATTGATTTTATCTAACAAAGTGCTCGTGACTGAAACTTGAACTCTTTTGATAGTTGTTGAGTGATAATTTTTGATCGGTCGAAAAAATAAATGACGAGAAGTATGTATTGTTTATTTTTTATGATGCCATCAATTATAAGGTGTTAGTTTTCATTTTTAATGATGATGCTCCATGTTTAGACCATATGTATGAAGTGACTTCTTGACGAATGCCAATAGTGTGCCCAAGCTTGGAATAAAAAACATAGCAATGTTAAATGTGGCTGGACAAATTGGAATGCCACCGAGGACTCGTAATTTTGCGGTATGCCTCAATGACCTGTCAATCATTAAGTGGTAAGTGTTGATAGCATCCGAATCTTCACAGGTTTCAAACTCTTGACTTTCCATTAAAATCCTGGAGGTGTCCTCAATATGAACCTGTACTTTGCTTGCTGCTCGCAAACTAAAAAAGGTCATGAAGAGTGTTGCGAAGACATTTAGGCTCAAAATAACTGCTTGAATGAGAGGGAGATCGTCGTGATAGCTGAAAACAAGGTTGTTTTCAGTAATGGCAAAGAAATATCACATCTGGCAGGTTTTGTGATCCTGCGGAGATCATTTTCAATATTTTATACTTACGCAAAGAAAATGTAAACACCATTAATGCACGCGTTGAACATTGAAATTGGTGTTGTGAAGGTGTATGATCCAAGTGACTTGTTGGCATTCCTAACAAAGGAGATAAGTTCGGCTTGGCGGTGACTAAATTCCAGTAAAACATCGGGCTTATGGAGCTGTTTTGTTTTTTGAATGTTCTCCAACTCCAGGTTGAAATATTCGATCTCCCGAGTTAATGACGAATTCACTATGAAGTAGCAATTCAAAAACGCTGACACATGAAAGCAAACCAATAAAGTAACACATGGCATTCCAAAATATATAATTGGATATATATCATTTCTGAAAAACTTTTACAAGTTCTGGAATAATTGTGTATACATTTTGTTTCAAAATACTTACCCACTGAGAATCACTTTTCCTTCTATTGCACTAGCTATGGCATGCGCCATTGTAATTACCGACCATAGGAATGTCCATCCAAATATTTTTAGGTGAAGGTAGGTGTAGTTGTCCAGGTTTTCATTATTTTTGAGTCTAAGTGATCTGATATGCTCTAGTTTCTCGAGATGATTCGATATAAAATCCTTTTTGGTCCAACTGTATATACAAACTGCACATTCGATAGACTGTACACCCATAAAAGCGAACATTCCACTTTCAGCCCACTGGAAAGACATTGATTGACCTTTCAATTGAAACAACGTGTAGCATCGTAACACAATAAGTGAGATAATGAGCAACGCAAAGATTTGAGTGATCCAAGAACGGATTCTTAATGAGTAGTTCACTCTAGACAATGCTACTACTGAACAGTCTAATCCAGACAACCTGAAAACACCATAAGATTATTTTCGATTTAGAAAAACTGAGAGAACTCACTTTATGATTAGACGGTATGGTCCAAGAAACTGCATCTCTGTCAGTGGAATCTTAACTTCTTCAGAAGCTTGAATACCAAATGTACCAGGTGGAATTTTCTCAACGTTGGATCTTGATTCAAACATTGTTCAAAAGACCAAAAAAGACAATGAGCTTTATGAAAGCTGTCTTGTTATACTAGATATGAATTCATATCCGCCCAGAAGCCTGCACTGAGCACAAATCACACTTCATATTGAAAACTTGTGAGAAAAAAGAAAACAAAGTGAAGACGTGACAAGTTTACAAGAACGACAATGTCTCTATGTAAATCAGTATCAAGGAACAAATTATTGAGAAACGAGACGATAAAACGATGCCTGGTTGATGAGTAGAAAAACTGAGAAAATTGAAAACTCCTGATTTTCTGATAATCTTTTAAAAATTGTTAATCGAAAGGCTCCTTGAAAGGCGACAACTTTATTCACTGGGCAAATCAAAAAATACAGTATCAATTCGAGATCATTAACAGCATCTTGCAGTCAAACTACGCCACCATTTGCAAGTATTACTTTCTTAACAAGAACTAACAAAAATCCAAGATTTGGAACAATGAAAGCAGCAGCTGCAAGAACTTTTCTATTGATTGGAAAAGCTCCGACGACGTGAATTGTTGAATCTATTTTCTCAATTCGATCCACCATAACTCTGTAGGTTCGATAAACTACTGAATTCTTGGAACATTCAAATTCATTGTTGTTGATAAGAATCCTGCTCGTTGCAGTCAGATGTTCCTGGAGAGCACATGCTGGAAGAAGAATAGCGAGATTGTAGAATATGATGGCAGCAAGATTGAACATGAGAATAGCGAAGTATAGTAGTGGGACCGAGTCCATAAACCTGAAAACTTTTCCATTTGTAAATTAGATAACTTCTTACTTTCCTTCACTAGTATTTTCTGAGTTGTCTGAAGACCGGCGTGTTAAAAACACCAAGCCACAGAATATGTGCTCTTGGTGAGAAGCCGAACATTAGTGTGCCGACAGCTCACTCCGTTCTCAATTTCCTAGTATTAGATTTTCACATCACTTACGCTGTCAAGTAGACGCCATTCACCAAACCATAAAACAAGAACAACGGGACCAGTCCTCCAAAAAATGATAGGGACTCATTGATGAATAAAACAATATTCAAAATCTCGTTTTGGCGGTAATCAAATTTTTCCAACACTTCGATGTTTTTGAGCGTTTTCTCCTTTTTTGCTGATTCCAACTCTTCATTGAAATGTTTAGTTTCCCGATTGATTGCAGAAAAAATGAGCACGTAGTATGCAAGACAAATGGAAGAAATGAACCAGATGTAGCAATTTGAAATGACTAGAATCCCGCAGAATAAAATGTTTGTCTCTTCTCTGAAAAAAAAGTGAAAAGATTGCAAATATAATTTCCAAATGTTGAACTAGATACTTTTTCATACGATTTTGTCACTCACCCCCCAAAGAAAATTTTTCCTTCGAACATGTTGTAAACACTCCAAGACATCGTTGCCACTAGCCAGGGGATGGAACAACCAATTGCAAAAATATGAATTTTTGTATAATGATCCAGTGCTGCATTCTGTTCTAATCTTAACAGTTTTAGCTTTCCCAATTTTTCACAAAACGTTTCCACAAATTCTTTTCTCGTCCAGCTGAAAATACAAATTCCACAAAATTGGGTAAATATTGCAGGAAACCCGAAGAAATTTGATTCTGCCCATGCGAATGATAGTACCTGGAACTGATTGTGAATTGAGGAGTAAGTTAATATTTTCCTACGTTTCCTCTTGACTTCATCATCAAAAACGCAACTCTTGTAGATAACAACGTAATCACCAGAACAGCAACGAGTCGTGATAGGAACCCAACTCTTCTCGATTTTGCAGAACAATCAAGAAGTGTTAACTTAACAAAATAATTGAAAGGACCAAGTAGTTGAGAAACCATTAAATCTTCAAAATTAGTTATTTTATAGTTTTCTCATTCTTCAAAATTACCATTTGAAGAAAACACCAGAAGCGGGGGCGGCATTGTAGGAATAGATGTATACCTTAAAAATGAAAAACCTATTCTCTTTTATATCCATTTTACCAAATTTCAATATACTTTGGTTGACGACACAAATCACTAAATACAACTGAACAAGAGAGGCGCAGACTTTTGAAAAGTGTAGAGAAGTGAGGGAGACTTGGAAAACATTGGAAAAATGGTACATTTCGTGTGACTTCATTAATAACAAAAGGAAACGGTCAGATGAGTCACTAGCTTCTGAAGCTTTACTGAAAATGGCATATCCAGTAGTTTAACCAACAAAATGATTTTTCCCAAAAGATTATTGTAAAACAATTAGTTATTTAGTTTTATTTCAAAATTTTTGTTTGCAACAAAATACTTCTGCCGAGCATTTGTTGTTGTTTTCAAAGTTCCTACACTTACTGCATAATTTTCCGAAATCCTCCCAGTAATGGCTCTTCAACTAACGGATCCTTCGTCTCTGGCAATGCAATAAGTGAAGAACGCACCATTTCTCCTGTTTCCAGACTCATTCGTTTTCACAATTATTATCACCGATGATAAGAATGTGCTAGTGCGACAAACCATCAGATGTTTGTAGCAATAAATCGGTACAAAACATTTGCTATACAAGTCACAGCATGGAGCAAAAGAAGCTGACCGATTCTTTTTCAAATATCTTTTTGTTTTGGTCTGGATATTTTGAACTGAAGAGTTTTTCAAATATAGATTTCTGTAGTTTGATAATCAAATAACATAAAGCAAACTTTAGCAGTAGTCGATCTTTGCAAAAAAAAAGTTATGATTGTTTGATGAGAGTTTGATGCATTAAAATTTGTGACTCCAAAATTGTATCTGATTGTTGATTACCTGAAAACTGTCGAGTGAACACTTTTTCATGTTTGCAGACGTATTTGATGTGTACACTAGAATCTTAACGAATGCATACTAACATTTTTATATAACCATATTATTTACTGTACAAAGTTTATGAGGCGTTCTCTGTGAAAAGTGATTTCAGTACTGTACATAAAAAGTCAAACCCATTTGTTTGAACTGGTAATATATGTGGGTGATACCTAAGTACTTCTGAGTCTTTTCCGACATAACTCA
>GL379809.1:805883-836772 GCA_000143925.2 Caenorhabditis brenneri
CATAAACTTTCATCAAACTCTTTCTTATTTTTGGAAATTGTAGGAAATTGTAGCTGATAGTGCGTTTTTATTTTACAACTCAAATCCGTATCTCGATTTCCCGTTTCCATCACTGACGAAATGCGTTCCTATTGGAGGGTTTTCTATGAACGTATCAAGTTGGAGAAATGAAAAATTGTCAGATCGTCTGAACAAAATACTGGACAAAAATAAGAAAACAGTATATATTTCATTCGGGTCGGTGATAAGATCAATTGACATGCCAGAAGAATATAAGTAAGTTAAAAAATAACCATTTTTTTAATCAAAATCAATTTCAAGAAATGGTATATTAGGCATGATGAAAACAATGTCAAACGTTACATTTATTTGGAAGTACGAAGATGAAAATGACGAGAAAATAAAAAGTAGGATCCCAGACAACGCACATCTTATGAATTGGCTTCCACAACCTGCTCTACTCGGTGAGTTGGATGTCAAGGTTATATTTATTACATTTTTTCAGCTGATTCTCGCATTTCTCTTTTCGTTACCCATGGAGGACTTGGAAGTGTAATGGAAGTAGCGTATGCTGGGATTCCTGCTATTACAGTACCTCTTCTTTTTGATCAGCCGATGAATGGAGAAGTTTTGCGAAGGCATGGGGGTGCAGAAGTGTACTCGAAGTTCGACATGAAGGATTCGAAAAAACTTGCTGAAGTAATTCAAAGAATGCTTTCAGATCCGGGTTACTATACTAAAGCAAAACGGCTTTCAAACCTTCTTCAAAAGCAACCAATCGATCCAGTTGAGCGCCTTATCAAGCACGCGGAATTTGCAGCTGAATTCAAAAAACTCCCAGAACTTGATCCTTACTCAAGACAACTATCTTTCGTTGAATATTTCTTTTTAGATATATGTACTATTTGTTTTGTTTCACTTTCTTTGTTTTTGATTTTGGCACGGAAATTTGTGTTAACGGTTATATACAAAAACGATGTCAAAACAAAGAATGAATGAAATGTGCCAGTCTTGATAGTTCAATACATTGATAACGAGAAAAATCAGAATATTATTTTCCTTGAAATAAGTCTATCTAACTTCACTTGGCGGTTGAGTTCCAGATGCTTCTGGAGACGCGAGCAAAAATTTCTGGTTTGTCATGGTTCTCTCAACTGTCCATAACTTCAAATTGCGTTATGCCAATGTTGTATTCACAGTCAAAACTTCAGCACGATTTTTATTCTTTGAATGGGAAACAAATATACAAGTATATTATGAACCTTAATGCACTCAAAAACAAAAGAACTTTCACGCTCTCTTAATCTTCCTTAAAAAAATTATTTTTGAAGTCAGCAACTCCAAAACTTTTTTAACTCCATACAATGATAACCCAACCGCAGCAATCAAGACAGCCACCGCGTCCACACAATAGTATTGGAAAATTCCCATGCTTGCTCCAGGAAGTGCAAATACTCTGTGTAACCCTGGGTTTGCAGCAGCATACTCCATCCATTCAACGAATCGATCTTTCGGCTGAGCTGGTTTCTCGATGAGCATCTTCTGAAGCTTCTTTGCATTAACCGAATACGATTTATCCAGAAGAATTGCTCTCAGTCCTTTTTCAATGCTTTCCTCAGTTAGTTTTGATTTGTTCAGCACGTATGTCGTTCCACGAGCAACTCCTAAAACAACAAATAATGATAGTTGATAAAAGAGTTTTATAGATGATACCGTTCTCAGCGTTGTGTGGTTGGTCAGCAAACAAGGGAATAGCAATGATTGGTTTTCCAGCATATGATGCTTCATTGAACGAGTTCAAACCAACATGAGAGATAAATCCGATCACACGTGGATCATCTGAAGAGTTCATTCCAGGATATTATATCACATGTTCCCCAGTAGTTATACAATTTTCATGGAGTTTCATCTTATCAGGTGTAAAATTTACTTACACAGCAAATCAGTTTGTGGTAGCCAATCTAGTAGAACAACATTTTTGACGTTTTTGAACATGTTTTCTTCTCCTGGTTGTACATCATACTTCCACAGAAATGTGTATTCTGGATACTTTTTGAACACATTTAGAAAGTTTCTAACTGCATATCGTGGATAAGCAACACCTGGAATCTGAGTTCCAAAACTGAAGATAACAACTCCGTTTTTTGATTTTGACAACAAAGCATCCAAATCGGCGTTCACTGGTTTTGGTTTCTTCAAGTTGATTCCACCGATGTACTGAATTCTATGATGAAGAGGCCTCGGTTTCTCCATAACTTCGTTTGAATTCACAAAAGTCAGATCAACTTTATTTAACACTTCCTCTATTTTGAAATGTCCACCATATCGTTTTTTGAATAACAGCTCTTGTTCATATTTCAGGGTTGGAATTTGAACCCAATTGATGTATCCCCAACCGACCAAGTTCCAAAATCTTCCGTATAAAGTGTTCAAATCGAATGAGTAAAACAATGCTAAAAATCAGTTTTCGCAATAAAATTTAGTGATTGACCCACGTAAAATTTGAGAGGCAGCATTTGGAAGTCCAATTGTAACTGTTTGTATCGGCATTATTGGAACTGCATTGAATGTGGCAATTGACGGAATCCCAGCTTGTTTCAAAATTCCAACTCCACAATAATCAAAAGTTGAAACAATTCCTATGTCATATTTTCTATAAGATAGAAACTCATGAAGCTCCGGATCATGAAGTGCAACTGCAAGGTAAAAAAGATTAAATGGTAATTTTCTTCTCATACTTTGACAAAGATCATTTCCAATAACATAATATGGATTGAATCCGTTGATTGGAAAGTGCCTGTCTTCAAAAGGAGATGTCAAGTGGTGCATTTTATCCCAATTGCTCCCATTCTTGAATCCAAAAACATAAAATCTATCGGCCTTGCTTTTTCCATGACCCTTGACTTGATCGTTCATTCGTGCAATTATAATATCCTGAGGCAAACATTTTGTTATCGAGAAACCTAGTTCTTGTCTACATATTGCTTACCACAGTATGGCCTCTGTCTACAAGACTGTCCACCAATGAATCGCTGAAATCTATGTGACTCTTTCCAATCGCATTGATGTAGAACACAATGTTGAATCCTTCCACAGAACTGTACCATACCACCAACAGTAAAATGAAGTTCGTTAGCCTCATTGTGTCTTGAAGAATGTTCATCAAAACTGTCAAATTTATAGTAATGTTGGGCAACCGTACAATACAAACTACACGACTAACAGGCTGCCTGTATGGGTTGTTATCATACAGAGGACATCATCAAGATAATGGTGATTCACGTGAAGAAAAATGATCTAAATGGGATCAGTGTAGTTTGTGGGACATTAATCATTTTGCAATTTGTTTGGCATCAAGAATTGTCAATGTGAGGATAATTACCGAATTACCTTGGAAGAAGTAACAATACTAACTCTACACAACTGGAACAACGTTTTCAATTTGGTTATGATTTGCACAAGTTCAGAGACTACGAATTCTTAGAATGTGCTCCATTTCTGAGTTAGCTGAAGCCAAAGAAATTGATTTTCAAACTATTGAAGACGACACCAAACAAACAAGTGAATACAAAACCGTGATGACAGGGAAACAAAAATAAAATTGACTCTTCTTATCAATGGTCAAAGCGCACAGTTGATAACTTGTCACGGGCCTTCAGTTTATCAGTTGGCTCTTTTTGTCATATAAACCACAAAACAGGTGAATGTTTTTATTAGTACAGATATTATCAGAAATGATTTCATTCGGATGTTAATCTCCTCTCCTATCAGCTGAGAAAAGATGCTCGTCGGATGTTCACGCACTTCTTTTTGGTCTTTGCACAATAGCCGATCGCCGACACTTTTTGAAGTGTGTAAACAAATAAAACCCACACCGAACGCTTGGAATAATGAGGGAATACTTCTAATATTTCTTTGAAACGTTGATACTTTCTTGATTCATAAATGATTTATTAATTGATTAATTGTTTCATGGAAAACAAGGAGGCAAAAACAAAGAAAACGTGGTATTCGAAATATACAAAAAAAGATTTTTTGAGCAGCAAATGGTATTGATACCCATGAATCTTCGATCGATCGATATGGTCCTTCTTACTTTCTGCGGCAGCACTGTCCATTTCCACATGGAGAGTAGTTGGCTTGGCAGGAGCATGAGTTTTGTTGGGTCTGTTGGCAGGCAGTAGTAGCTGGTTGAGCAGCCTGGCAGGAGTTGGAGCATGATGATTGGCATGCAGTTTGGCATTGGTTAGCTGGTTGCTGTTGCTGAACGCATTGCTGTTGGCAAGACTGTTCGCATTGTGGGGCACATTGAGCAGATTGGGCAACAGAGGTTTGGAGAACGATTTGAATAACGGCTTGTTGTGCTGGGGCCTCGGTGGTGGTGTCGTATGGCTGGTACATTGGTTGAGATTGTTGGCTGGTGCAGGAGTTGTCACAGGCTGGTTGGCAAGCTGGAGCGCAGTTGGCAGATCCTTGGTTGTTGTATGGATCGTACATTGGAGCAGCAGTGGTTTGCTGAACTTGGTAAGTTGGCTGGGATTGTTGGTACACTGGCTGAGATTGCTGAGAAGTGCAAGAGTTGTCACATGCTGGCTGGCAGGCTGGAGCGCAGTTAGCGTTCTGGTTGGTGTTGGTGTTGTATGGGTTGTACATCTGGGTGTTGGTGTTCATGTTCTGGTTGTTGTTGTAGACTTGTTGGGTAGCCTGAGCGGTTTGTTGGCAGATATCAGAGCATTGAGTGCTGCAGGCAGAATCGCACTGGTTGGATGGTTGTTGTTGTTGAACACATGATGATTGACACTGTTGCTGACATTGTGGTTGGCATTGAGCTTGAGCTTGTTGGATTTCGAGTTGGATTTGGATCACTTGTGGAGCTTGTGTGGTGGTTGGGGTATCACAGGCAACGTTGCACTGCTGTTGGCATTGTGGTTGGCATTGGGCCGCTGGCTGCTGTTGTTGAACACAGGTGGATTGGCATTGTTGCTGGCACACTGGCTGGCATTGTTGGTATTGAACAACTGGAGCTTGGGTAGTGGTGGTGGTGGTAGTTGGTGGGTTGTACATTGGAGTGCATTGAGATTGGCACTGTTGCTGGCATTGAGGCTGGCACTGGGACACCGATGGGGCAGATTGACACTGTTGAGAACAGCTCTGTTGGCAAGCTGGAGCGCATTGAGTGGCTTGGACCTATAAATTTGTTTTAGTAGAGAAAGTTATCAGAAACACGTCGTTACTTGAACGGTTTGAGTTTGTTGTGGCTGAGCGCAAGAGCAGGATGGAGCTTGTTGTTGGACTGGAGCAGATTGGCAGGAGCATGATTGAGTCTGTTGAACTTGTTGGCATGAGCACTGGCTCTGCTGTGGTTGAGCACATCCACACTGTCTCTTTTCACGAATCACGCTGCCCTAAAATAGAGATAAAAGTTGCTAATGTACCGTAATAACGAATACAAACTCACAGACACCACAAGGGCGCAAGCAAAAAAGGCAATGGCAAGCGTGGTGAAGCGCATTTCGGAAGGTTCGATTGAAGCCGAACTGTAAGAGGACGGATGGTATAGCTGTCTGTCTGCAAGCTTTTATACCAACTTTCACCTTCCATTGCCACGCCCGAACTTGCACACTCTCGTAATTGCTTGCCCATCTTTCATCTTCCGCGCGGAACCGGAATGCTCGTTTTCTCTGATCTCCATTGCTCATGTAGTATTTCATAAGACGGTAGCGGCTTCCTTTCAGTATACTCAATAAAAAGGAGACAAAAAAAGAGGGGCAGGAAGGGAAGTTCGCGCATTCTAAAAGTAAACTTTCATACACTAGACGAAAACGATATTGATCATCATCATCAGCATCATTTGCCACATTACCGGATTGTCTTTTCTTTTTTGTGTACCATGCACAATAAATTTGTCGGGAGTAAAAAGTCTGAGTCTTCACACATAATGCGTCGAAGAGCAAAACTAGTAGGAGAACAATACAAAAAAACGGAGGTGCGTAACTCGGTAACCTCTATTTTACCCTCATGGTGCAATTACCAGTTTTCTTCTTTCAATTTCTTATTTGTATGCCGTGTGCTCTCTGTTGCTTTTTCATGAACTCCTTGCACATTGTTTTCTAATGTTACAGGTTAGTCATCCATTTTTCTGGTTTTTCTTTATTTTCAACGCTTGTAGGAACAAAAGCAAATAAACATAAGTGAGATCGTTGGGGGACAAAAAAGCTGTAAGGAAAGGTCAAAATACCTAGGAGCGAAAAAGAGAAGCAAAAGAGAGAGAGAGAGACGAAGGTCACAACATTTTTGGGGAAAAGAGAAAAAGTTGCAAAAACAAAATGTTATGAAGATGAAGGGAACAGAGGGAACTATAGAGGAAATAGGAGTTTCAAACGTCTTGTAGCATAGATTTACTTTTTAGGTTTTTTGCGGTTCACATTGACTTTGAATCAAAATCATTTCAATGCTTCAAAACGTCTTTGAACTCAATAATTTAGGCGTGCATGTCATCCAACGCAGCAGACAACTTCTTTCCTCCAATTGGTGTTTCTTTCTTTTTGTTCGCAGCTCTCTCCAATGATTTTCCAAGTCCCCCAGTCTTTTTGTTATCTCCTTTTGACTTTTTGCCTTCTCTTTCACGATCCTCTCCAACACGTTTGCCAGTCTTCTTTGATCCCTTCTTCCCATTAGACGCACAATCCTTGGTGGCTTCCTTCAACGCTTTCTTTTTCTCCTCCAACTCTGTTTTATCTTCGTTACGATGGCATCTGAAAGGAAACGTTTTCTATTGGAGATAAGATATCTGGGCACGAACACTCTAACTGCCGGGCAGCACTTGGCAAGTCGAGCACATTGGCTTTTGAGTCGCCGAGCCTCTTTGTTACATGTCTGCAAACGTGTATTTGAGTGTGAATACATGTGTAACTATGCGATACTGTTTGTTTCGGTAGGAGAAACGACCAGAAATCAGAAAGACACTAACTTGAGATTGAAGCTAGCCAATTTCAAAATTCGTCTTTACAACTTTCATTCTTTTTGGAGTTGATGGGTTCAACTTATGGTTTTCTCAATAATTATTTCACGTTGGACTCATTACCTTCGCAGCGGCTTTCAAGCTGTTTTTCTCTTTTTTTGACCGTCTCTTCTGTGGCTCGATGGCTGCTCGTTTGGCATTTTTCTTCAGGATAGCTTGGCATCGTTCGTTTTTCTTTTCGTTCAGTCCAGCGACACTGTCCGCTTTCCTACGGACACATGTTTCGATTTCGTCGGACATCTGTACTACTATTATTTTTTTTGAAGGTGCTATCAATGAATAACCTGATCGTGAATCGAGCGAATCTCCAAGTGAATTCGTTTTGCTTCGGTACACACTCCCTTCTTTCCGTTTGTGGTCTGAAATTCGAAAACAATTTTTCAAAATCTAAAATATGAAACGTTGAAAATGTCATTCTCAAGTGTTACCGCACCGCAATCTAAGATCATTAGAAGAGGAGCGATTCGTTTTTTGAGAAAGGAACCCAAAGGAGTAGGAAAGGGAGAAGAAAGACAGAATAAACTTTGGAAATATTAAAAAACTTAAATTGAATTTCTCATAGAAAACCTTTTTATACCGCCGAGTTATCCTACGAACTGCTCTGGACCACAGTAATCTCATATTCTGAAATCTTCTAAATATTCTTGCCCTCTACCTACAGTAGCCCGTGGTTTTGCTTCGTTCAAATATACAGTACCTCGGTATTATTCTCCAATATGTGACATTCTTCGGCCTTCTGTTGTGCTTTGTGAATACAATCAGCATATTCTATGCACATCGGTGTCTGTAAAATTGAGGAAAATTGATTGATGAGATCTTGTGTGTGATTGAACAGTTTATAAATTATTCCAGCAAACATATGTTGCTGGATTCAAAAATAAATATCAAAATGAAGACTGTAGTTTCCTAGAAGTGTATCTGCAATGTGTGTTGGAAGCTTTTCCGTTCTAACTTTTTTGCTAACAACTTATATTACTTTTATTACTAATTAAACGTTTCTAATGGACAAATCAGTTTTTGAATAAGGTATCTTTTTAAACTAGTTGAGAAACAAAAAAAAACTATTACTCACTGCGGACACAACAGTCCCATTCTCCGAATCGTCTGCAAACGCGACGACAAGAAGCGCCGAGAAGTAGATTAAACGGTTCATTGGAATGTTTACCTGAAAACTGATTTTGGTGGGGAAGGCAATTCAGAATGAGCGATTAAAAAGAGATTTTGAAGGTTAAATTCTGTCATCCCATAAAACAGTTTCAACGACTATTATCGATGGGCAGTAAAGCGTTATTTATGAGAATGAGAACGAAGTGCGCCAAGATTGAAAGGAGGAAAGCAAGGGACAAAGAGAAAGGAATCTTCTCATTCATCAAAATAAGTTATGTTAAAATAAGACTTATCTTCCTAAAGGATTAAAAAAAAGAACTTATGAAAAATATAGTAAAACTACATGAATGATTTATCAAAAATGAATGAATTTGTAAAGGGTTGAACAATCATTTCAAACAACGCCGAACCTCCTGATCGTCTAAACAACAAAAAAACAGAATGTGGCTTCGACCAGATTTTTTGTGGACGGCGTGATCCGAAAATTGTTGGCTCTCCTGGGACCCAATCGGGCGACAAAAGTCTTCTGTTTTATAAATCTTCCTTGCTAGCCCTCTTTTTGAGTGCGTTTCCCATTTTCCCATCCCTATGTTATACTCAAAAAAAAGCTGTTGAAAGGAAAAGAGAAGAGGAAGAAGACGCTTCTGTAGGCACACTTTTCTAATTAACTCGACTCGGATGGCAATGTCCAAAGCCATTTCAGTCGGAAGAAAAGAGAGTGAGAGAGAGCTCATGGGAACCGATAGAATCCATTTTAGTGCAACAATAGAGTGTCAAATGAAGTGTGAAGAATCGGATGGGAATGTGATTAACAAGCATGAAAAGGTTGAATAAGATAGGACAAAGAGTGTGAACTCGGGTTTTGAAAAGAAGTGTCTTTGCAACAAAAACGGAAAAAGAACGAAAGGTGTGAGTGCAAATTCAATTTCAGTTTAAATCTAGCAGAGTAATCAAATAGAAAACACAGGTAAAACATATAAATTGAAACGGAACGGTTTCAAACTTTTTGATGCTTTGTTTCATTTCAAGACTGGACATGAAGACTTTGGGTTTCATTTTCGGGTTTTTCCCTCATGAAGTTATGTAAAATCCTGGGCTGTGTGGTTTTCAAAGAGCTCTTTAAAGAGACTCAAAAAGCTGAGTGACGCAATGAAAAGTTGAGAGGAAAGCTTGATAAAAATATAAATTAATAAGAAACTGTATAAAATTGCCTAAATCTGAATGTAAAACTCAACGATTGCCATAAAAAAATATATGTGAATCTAAAAAATAACTGGTAAAATACACAAGGGCCACCATCATCATGTGAAGCAGAATATCGAATGATCCACTTTCACCACTATCCATCTCCCGAATACACTCATCCCGTCATGCTCCATTAGCAATTCGGGTGCTCTATCCGCCGACTAAATTGACTCCGCCTCCTTTTCACTCTCCCTTTTTGTATATGAGTCAGTTACTCTCGCAATACACTTCATCAACACTTTCCAATTATTTTCACCGTGATGTTGGGACGAAGCTAACGGATGCACCAAGGGCATTATTATGGAGATGAGAAGTTAATCAACTTTGCCTTTCTCTTTCTCTCTTCTTTCTAGCACCATCCGTAATTCAATTGTGAGGCAACGCCAACACACTTTTATGAATTCTCAAAGAGCCGACCAAAATCTAAAAGAGCTGCCAAAAATATGTGAAAAGTTGGTTGATGGCGGAAGCGAAACGCGAGAAGCGACCAACAATCGCTCCCGTGGGTCTAATAACTGAAACTACAAAAACATGATGGTTGAATGTGGCAGGTGAAGGAAGATCTTGGAAAGAGCAGCACTTATAAAGTGGAAGGGAGGAAGAGTACAAGAACAATAGAAGAAGAAGAATGAATATGCGAGATATGGAGAGTAAAGATTGTATCTAGTGAGTAGAAAGGAGGAAAAGGATTCACCAGATAGGAGAAAGGGCATATATAAATTTTCGTTGTGGAATGGGGGCAGTTGGGTGCTTTGTCTTGTGTACTGGTGACGGCCACAAGAAACATATCTACCCGGAATGGTAGGGGTCAATTCCACTTGACATTGACTTGAGAAATGTCGTTTGCATGCATCGAAGAACTGATGATTTTTAATAGAAGTCTCATTTATGATAACAGCTTCCATACTCGGAAAAATTTTCAATTTTATGTTTAATTTTTTTTAGAAACAAATATGGACTGTCTCTTGAGTTTTCGGAAATACCTAGTAACACATTTTGAATTACAAATATCAATAGCTTCATATTCCACTGATAAATGAGTCAAGGAAAACAATTATTTGTCCAGAGACATTGACACCTGCATGTTCTAAGATGTGAAAATATTATTGGTTTGATTGGATATTCAGGTGCCAAGATTATTAATTTCATTTTCAAACAGACAGCGACATTGAGCAATTGTGTATAAAAAGCAGGGGCGGTTCAAAAATTTATTTCAAAAATCAAGAGGGTGCATACAACCCTATCTATCCATTTACTATATGTCAACTTAACTCGAGTTGACATTTCACATTTCACTATCCAGATTCGAAATAAATTTCTCAAAGGGTTTGAGCACGCCGACACCAATAGGACAAAACAGCGTGTCACCCATTGACACCAGTTGTGGGAATAAGAAGTAGAATGGACTGGGTGGGGATTAGAAACTGAAGGCAAATGACTCAGATGGGCGGTCACGACCAGTTTCAAACCAGATGGATTAGAATTTTTGGAAGAGTTGTTAAGACGAGATGGCACTTTTGTGACTTAAATTATACGAGGGTTTTTTACAATAAAAAGCGTAACAACCAAAACAACATTTGTAACAGAATGAATTCGTAGGGGTACCTAATTGGGATTTCATTGAAAAAAGGGATAACCTGCGATGGATCGAACTGTATCATAATATAAAAACTTGATACTTCCATGTATCTTTGTACGATGAATAATTTTTTTAGCTTCTTTTAAAACATTTTTAGAAACCTTTAGACCTACAAATCTACCACATCTCAAATCTCCAGAAAACTTTGATGATTGAAAAGTAGAACAGAATAAAAACAAAAAACTTTGAAAGCTTGGGAACTCGTCGGAACGAGTGAATTATTGAGCAGGTTGCTTTAAAATTGTACACTTGGATGGAGTAGCAGAGCCTTCATTTCGGAGGACACCAAATAAAATGGCTCTTTCTGTTGGTGTTTTCTTGTTCCTACTGAGAAATAACATTTGTGGGGTTTTCAGATTGAAGGGAGGAACATCCGGGAAGTTGAGAGTTCACTTTGAAATTGAAAGAAAAACTCAAATAGACTCCTTATGAAACATGAATCCTGCCGAAACTTCCGTTACAAAATCTTCAAAAAGAGAAAAAAAGATCAAAAAGAGAAAAGAACTTGCTCATGAAAAGTTCTGGATTTTTTCGAAGGTCGAATTACTACTCCACCTTTATCTTCTTTCTTTTCTTGACACATTTTGATGACATAGGCAAACGAGTGAAAAACGCATGTGTTTCACTTTTCTTCTTTAACTCTTGACTCCCACTCAAATCTCTGGAGCCAAGGGTCTTCCTCAAAAAATTCTTCAAAGAGAAACAAAAAACACCAACCCAATGAAAATGATTTTTGAGTGGGTAACGTGTCAGTGTGAATTGATAAACTGAGACCACTCAACTCTGAGGTTTCTGAAGTTTTGACGCAATTGGATGGGAAAAATGTGAAGAAGGAAAAGAACATCATTGAAATAGAGAAGAGAGATATATTGTGTCAACAATTATGTGAGCACTTATTTCGGCAGGTTTTTGGAAGATTATCTGGATCATTTTTGAAAATAACTTACAGAATACAAAATGTATCTTAGCTGATAATCAATGAGAAAAAATTTACCTTCAGATAAATTTTGAGAATAAGGCAGTCAGCAAAAAATGGAATTTCAAAGAGAATATGGAAGAATGGCTCTTCCACGAATTTACAATGGTACTGTAAATAGATATAATCGATGTTTCAGTTAGCGTTGAATACTTCATTTTCGAAAACTTTACTAGCTAGTTCACAGAAACAAGAGCACATAGCTCGCACAAAACGTCTACGTAGATATAAAACACAATTGTTTTTGAGCGTCCATTCGTCCCACCCAACTGCAGTTGTCAATGTTCTACTTCTGTATTCTCTTCTAATCACACATTATTTCCACCAGGTCTCACCCACTTTGCCCTCGTTCATCACTTGTCGAAGAATGTGAACTGCTCCACCTGCTTCCGAGTCTTCAAGCTTATTGAAATGAACGATTTTTGGTGATTGAACTGTGAAGTTGGCAGAAAAGCTGTTGATGAGTATCCCCAGAAAAGTGAAAATAGTGGGAAAAGTAACAGTAGGATAATCGTGATCAGCAGTTTCCAAAAACCTGAATTTGAAAAACCGCCGTAGTTGTGTCTGCGACACTTTTCTTTCACGCGTGACCATGGAGCGCAAATGCATTTTTTTAATGTGCATGCACTTTTTTTGGGAATCTTTTTTCAAATCTTTATCAAAGCTTTAACACATGTTTATGTTCAAAAAACACAACATTTTTTGTTTTTGTAGAAATGGGTAATTTGAAGGAAGACTTGAAAGCCGCCCAAAGTCTACTGAAGTCGGGTCAAAACAGTGAAGTGATAGAACTGCTTGAGGTAACTTTCCAAATAAAAACTCAGTATAAACTTCTTATGTTTTTATTTCAGTCATACGCAGAGGAAGATGAACCGGACTACCGAGTTCTTTGTTTTCTTGCACTCGCACACGCGAATGCTTCAGACTATAGCGAAAGTTATAAAATGTACAAAAAAGCTGTGGAAACCGACGAGAAACAACTGATGGCGTGGAAGGGCGTCTTTAAGCTCTTTGAAGACAAATCGTGCACAACTCCTGACGAATTTTCTTTGCGAGTATGTGAATTCATCCAAGAAAATAGGTAAGTAAGAATATATTTTTCAAGTCTAGTTTTTTATGTTATTTTTTCTTCAGCGATGACGACGCAAAAAAAGTCGCTGCAGTTCAAGCTCGGAGGAGAATACTTGTGGAAATGGGAATGTGGACAAATATTATTCAAAGTTTTGACAGTCTTTCGTTCACTGAAGATTTTGAAAATTTACGAGCTGTTGTTAGACGTCGAGATGCTCCACAAAATCTTCTCTCGAAATGTTTACAAACCTTGAAAATCGCAGATGAGCTGGATGCAGCTTCAATGCTTATTTTCTGCAAAGACAGCAAAAACGAGAAAGATTTAGCAACACTCATAAACAAATACAAAGAAACGATCTCTGATGAATGGGTGCAGAAGAAGATTCTCGAGTATTCGTGTCAGCAGTACTTCGATTCAAAAACTTTCCCGGAGTATGTACAGTTCGTTTCATCCGCTTCTGCATCCACTATGGCTGTTTTGGAGGCGTTGAGGTAATAAAATAACTCGTGTTTAGCCTGATACTTTATACAATCAAGTTTCAGAAGCAATGACATTCCCTCAGCAGTGGAAGCCCTAGACGAAATTCAGGATGTATCCACTTATCCAGATTGTCTTCTGTTTGTGAATTTACTGGCTGAAACAGAAAACTGGGAAGCTGTGGAGAAACTTTCGAAGTCCATAAGCCAGTTCTATCCGTCTCAGAATTGTAATGGCTGGATCTGCAGAGCCCTTCTCGAAATTGATCCGGATACCGTAGAAAAACTTCAATCTTTCGGACCACTTCCACTCCCGGATTTCGCAGTAGAAGAATTAAAAATCGCGTTATTACTCAACAATGAAGACCACGCTGAACAACTTTTAAGAAAGTACGATTCCAGTTCGAAAATTGGAATTAATCTTCGGTTGACACAAGCTCTCTTTTCTATTCATCCGATCGCTTCTGATGTTTTGAACCTTGCTGATCAACTCTCTGGCAATACTTGCTCGGAGTTGGTGCTAGCTGCCGAAATTCGACTTCGAGCTGGCCTCGATGCAAACAGTCTTCTTGTGAAAGCTGCAAAACTGAACGTGCGATGTAGTAGAGCATTCTTCTTGCTTGGAAACAGTATATCTGTAAAAAATCCTACGAAAGCAAAGTCATTGATCGAGAGAGCAGTTCAAATTCGACCTTCTAATGAAGAATATGCAAAGGCTCTTTATGACGTACTTGTCAAAAAAGGAGTTGCTGCAGAGGAGCGGCTAAAAATTCTAAAAGCATTTGTTTCAAAAAGAAGGAGTCGAAGGAAACCATTTTGGCTGTCGGATGCATTGTCACTGTCAGTTTTTGCATAACTTGTATTTTGAATAACAATTCATTTTCAGGATCTACATGGAGACAGATAAACTTTCTGAGGCAATTGATGAACTTCAACAAATGGTCCGCCTGTACAGCGACAGCAAACCCATTTGGGCTCGACTTGCTGATGCCTACACCCGGAAAGGGCATCTGCGCGCAGCAGTGAGCTCATATGAACAACTAGCAGAAATGAACGATGGTTATGAGTTCGTTGTCCCTATCACTCGAGTTCTTCTCCAACTTCGCGACTTCAATGAGGCTCTCGACAAGATTCTGGTATTCCGGCAAAAAATGGATGAAGAAACCATTGTTCTTGGAGCTGAATCCTCTATTGTTCTGAATTTCACAGAGGCAGAAATTCGACTTAATCTCCATGATACGGAGCGCGGAGAACAAAAACGGCATCATCTGAAAAAAGCTTTGGAATACCTGACAGGATGCTTAAATAGTGACGGAAGTAGTCAATTTGCAACGGTCTTCAAACTGCTTGGAGACACACTACTAGTTATTTCAAAGTACTCAGAAATTATGTTGCCATATTTCAATATTGATGAAAAGTGGAAAGTAATTCAGTTAAACTGTCCAATCCAGTTTCATCTTGTCTCAAATTTCAGGTTAATACTCCTCTTGAATGTGTATCGAAAGCTGCGTCGTTTTATCTAGCAGTTCTCAGATCACAGAGTCACAATTCTCTGGCTTGGTACGATGTCGCTGTTGCGCTTCTCCTCAAATTCAAACTAGGGAATGATCCGAAAATTCTTTCAAAAGTACAAAGCTTACTCGAACATGCGATTTCAATAACTGCTGATGACACTCTTCTCTCTTCTTTCTGGACACTCTTAGCCGAATCAAAACGATTAGCTGAAGAACCAAAAGGCTACCAACTCCACTGCCTTTGCCGTGCACTCCAGCTAAACAAGTCCAATGATGATGCATGGTTAAGTCTAGCCGTTTTGTGTCTCGAAATGGGAATGATGAATGAAGCTTCCCGCGTTCTCGAACAGTCTATCAAGCACAACCCACATAATGCAGATGCTTGGTGTACATGGGCTCAAACTGCTCATCTACAATCGGATTCACATGAAGCACTTGCAATGTTCCGACAGGCTCTTTTCGTACAACCAATTCCAGCTGCAGTTGTCGGGTATTCCACATACTTATGTGATAGTCTGAAGGTATTCAATTTTTGATTTTGTATAATTTTCCAAATTTAAATTCTGGTATTTTTTTAGAAAAGTCAACATCGGTTCGACTCGGCCACTGCAGCTCTTGATTTCGAGGGTATAATCGATTTGAGACATTTATCCGCAGCAGATGAGAACATTCTTTATCATCTTGGTCTGTTGGCCGATCTTTTCGGTTGGTATCCCGAATCATTGGAATGCTTCCGACTGTCCGGAAGTCCGAAGATCTCCGATGAACTACAACATGCAATGGTTAAAACAGATGTCCTTTACAATAGAATAGGAATTGATCCATCCTCCTTCAGTCAAACGAATTCTAGAATTTGTGGAATGCTCGGCCTCTCCGCAGCTGATTGTTATGCTTTTTTAACAGCTGAAATGGAAGTTTACGGAGACTTGTACCGATTTATTGAAAACGAAGATTCCGACTCATTCCGAAAACTATATATGGGTTGTGTTAAAGGAATATCAGTTCCACTTTTCATTGCAGGTCTAATTATGCGCAAAGTTGTAAGTGTACAAAGCTTTATATTCAAATGTTTCAAAGTATATTTTACTCCAGGAACTCCCTAGTGAATTCATTCGAACTATGCACGAAGCCCTGCCACGTCACGAACTGATCGACTACTACCCAACGGCACTTCCAGAGGGTATGGATAATGGACTTCGACACTTGGAACAAGATGGTGAAGAGCCATTCAGATACCGTCACCGCGCAGCTTATCGTTTGTTAGACGAATTAAAACTTCTTCGTGCCCAACTAGAAGAAGAAAATGCGAATATTGTAGTTAACGAAGTTGGAAATTCTACAGAGATATCGGCTCCTGAGGGTTCTTCATAGTTTTTCAATTTACTTTCAAGTATTACTGTTTCATTTCAATGTTTTTTCTTGTACATTTACTTTCTTTTTCTTCAATTCCTGGTATTTTTCGTGCATTCTGTGAATTCTCATCTCCGGTAAAATAAATTGTATCCGATGCACGTATTTTTTAAAAATTAACTCTCCAGTCAAAATCATGATGGTTTGAATATTTCTGCTCAAAATCCCATGCTTCATCATATGCTTTTAATGAGAAGCCCTTGTGATCACATTTTAGAAATATGATATCTTCATGCCCTCTCCGCGCTGTTTCTTTTTTCATTTTTTCATGTTGCTTTTTCCTTAAATAAGGAAAGTTTAGAACTAGTTTGTTAGAAGCTAATTAATGGAAAAATGTTCTCCTCAGAATTGTGATAGGCTCAAAAAACAGCAACTTTTTGAGCAGGTGTTTCGTTTTAAATTTGAAACGTTTGCTTGTCAAAAGTCATTCTTGCAACTTATCAATTCGAATTCCGTGTTTTCAAATAGATATTGAGTTTCTACTGATAAATTTCTCTCTCGTTCCCCTTTTATTTCAGTTTTCAAAATATCTCACCGAAGCCTCGATGTTATCTTGTATGGGTATCAGATTATCAAGAGATAACATACTCACATTACACCCATTAATTAATGTGAGTGTGCAATAATTTGTTTGGAGATTGAATACACGTCGAAAAACGTTGAGGGCACAACAGCTGACTTAGATTTTTGTCTTGTTGGACACGAGCCTCGAACATGCTTCCAGGAGGAAGCAAACTCTCGTTTTCGTTTTCACTCCATCCATTATGTTTCTACTCTATTTTGGAGCTGTCTCCAATTCTTAAGAAACGCAAACAAATGTATACAAAAATTGAAGGAACTTCCGAAGAAAAGGGTTATGAAGACGAAGGTGGCGGGGGTCAGAGAAGCATTTTTGACAAATGTTCTCAACAAATGTCAATCGCCGTCTCCAGGTTTTTCTTTTTTTCACGCACTACTCCACACATTCCACGAGAAATCCCTTTTCATCTTTTTCTTCCACTTTTCTCACCTGTGAAGTGTTGCCAAATCCCGGATAGATTTTTTCATTGTCTATTGAAAACTTTCCCACAAGCTCTTCCTCAAAACGCGTCATTATATTTGCGAACATGTGTTCTGTTTGTAAGCGAACCGGTTCTTTTTCAAGAATTGGGTTTTGATTGTTTTTTTTTTTCGGGAAGTGAATGAGCAAGTGACCGGTGGGTGGAAGAAAGGGAAAGAAGAAGCGCATTGTGTTCAGCTGAGATTCTCTCAAAATGGGTTCTTGACTGTTTTCTATTTTTTCGTAGGTTTCAACATCTTGTAGTGTTTTCCACTACAGTAAACCTACAGTACTCCTAAATGGTTAAACTCGGTTTATCCTTTGCTAGAAATTCAGTTCACTGAAAATTCCTATTTTTCTGACTTCACATGAAGGTTGCTCAGTATTCTGCTCGCTAACGTAAACCTTAAAAACCCCAGTAAGCTATTCCAATCCCATGCGGTTTTTGTGTTGTCTATAGCTGTAGAACTTTTGAACTCAAAATCTTTTTCCATCTGTTCAAGGCTTTCTTTTTAGAAACAGAGTCAATTTAGAAACTCATTATACACTTCACATAATTCGGTATGCTTATATATTTCCTTCCGTGAAAAGAATGTCCACAACAAAGCACCCCCGTCAAAGAGAGAAAAAGTGTCGACATTTTTACCGGAAATCTGCCGAAAACATCACAAACTTGACGTTTTGTTTCCTTCATGCAATTCCGTACAAGAAACAGCTGCCATCTCCTCTTTTGTTGGGTTTTAAATTTTTGATCAAAACCTTCGGAAAGGAGGGGAAACAAGAAGTCCGAGCAAAACATACAAAAAAAACGACAGAGCTTTGCGCCTCCCCACTCGATTTGATCAGTTTCGTTTTCGTTCTGATTTATTCCTATACGCACTTTGTCCTTTTCTCATTGAAGAACGCCGCTGTCAAAAAATTCCTAGATAAGAAATTTTAAGGTCACCCATAACGATGATAAGGCTTACTTCCACGTGATGCTTTTACATTTTTCCGTTTCTTTCTCGCAGTTTAGAGCAATAGTTTGCTTTTCTGTCTTCTCGGAAAAAGTTCACTGCCAATGTATCAGGATTACATGCGTAAGACAGTAGGTCACAAGTAGGTCATCAAATATTTGAAAGTTGTGAGAAGTACGGAGAAGCTTTATTTTGTGTTTTCAATCCTTTTTTCTAAAGATCGAAACAGGAAGACAAAAAGCTTAGATCGGAAAAACTCAAACTTTTAGAAATGTTCAAGATTATTTAGTATTTAAACTACGAATAGATCGTTGAAGTCCTACGCCATCATACAATTCTTCCAAGTTTAATTCAGATGTTTCTTCTGGTATATGCATGACTTCCATTTTCCTGTCCTCGGTGCTTTTTTCTCTTGGCGAATTAAAACTTATCGAATCCATATGTCCTCTTTTTCTCTTCTGATGTTGTGATGACTACGAAACAATGCAATATTTCTCTGCCTGATTTCGTAGCACTTCTGTTTTGACATAAAATATTCAGAACATCTCTCACTACTGACTTCGTGTGTTGCGAATGTAAATTAGAATACGAATTCAAAATTCAATAGTGAAAGGAAATGAATTGCATACCTTTCTTCTCCGAACTTTCAAAAAGAAACTTCCATTCAGAATTAAATTATACTGCGAACCAGAACTAGAACCTAATCAAATCACCTCTTTGAAAGTTGTGTCATTGCGTCAAGGTATCACACCCACAGCTACCTAATCATTAAGCTTCAAATGGAGATAGAAGTCACCACCTTTTTACACTTTTCTTATTCTTCTTTTTCTCAAACTTTTTCATTTTGTTTATACCGGTACCGGGCAGTGTCACATCCCATTTTTCTAAACTTTTAAACTTTTTCCACACTTCTCTCTTTGTCCAAAATTTTCCCACTCAACTATCGACAATTTCAAAATGCTTAGTGCATTTCAAGTGTTTTCCTGCGTTCTGCACCTCCAAGTTTCAAAATTTCAAGTTTGTGCGAATTGCTAATTTCAAAATCCGTATGAGCTTAAAGAAAGAGAGAGAGAGAGGAGAGATAAGTGCAAACAAGTTCCAAGAGGTGGGCGGATAGCTCTTAGTGCGATTTCAAAAAAAAATAAAATTTTAAATTTTGAAATTAGATGTTTTCCTGTAAAACATTTTTGTAAAACAAACTTGTCAGTATCAAAGCTTCATATTTTCAAAAAAGTTTGAAAAAAATATGTAAGAAAAAACTTCTTAATTCTTCTAGTCTATTACCGTGAGTTACGGTAAAGCTGAATCCCGTATCAAGAAACATTGAATATATTCAGCACACTCTGAGTTCAGTTTTGAATTTTCTTTTAAAACTACGTCAATTCTAAAAAAAAGCTAGTTACCCCATTTTTTTCTCTAATTCAGTAACCCGCGAATGTGTGAAGTCGCCAGTCAGATCATTAGATGAACATGAAAACATACCCACAACCGGTCGTTCTTCCTTCTCTCGTTTTGCAACTTGACACCTCAAGGTTCATCATTCTCTGCTGGGCGGTATGCCCGAAATAAAAACAGAGTATTGCCACACGCCTCTCGGAAGGGAGTCGGCCGTGTTAGTGTAACAGGTAGAATCGACACTTTGCCTGATATTTATGGGCCACTTTTATCATTCGGGATTGACTACTGGGTTCTCATTGGGTGTCCACATTTATCTAATGATTTTTTCCCGCCCCAGTCTTATGAGCAACGGGAAGGATACTAAAATATTCAGTAGAAATCTTGCGAATGTGTATAATGCATCATCTGATCTAGTTAATAAATCTGAACTCATCGGACTTCTAAGAAATAGTTCACCTCTTATGTGACACAGTAGATTCATATTTCATCCATGGGTTTAGCAGGCAAATATCATATCTTTCGACTGACGTTTCAAATTCTAAATTTCCAATTTTTTATAATGAGCCTAAAAACCCTCAACCTCAATTGGGTTTTCAACACTATTTTGTTTATATGTCGTCAATCTATCTGTGCACACTAGTGTATATGTGTTCAGTATTTACCCATTTCGTCTCTTTTTCTGTTAGAAGAAGAACCCTCCAGACAAAAAAGTGACAGCAAAATAGATGCAAAAACGAGCACATACCAAGTAAGAGTGCCGAAAATCTCTTATGTATAAATCGCAGCTTATTATCTTTTTCGGTCATCTCATGTTGTCTAGAATCTCGGAGTTTATACACACTGACCGAACTGCCCAATTTGATTGCAGTTACTTAGTTTGCACCGAATACAATTATTGCTGTTTTTAAGACATCCATTTTTGACTCTTCTCAACATCATTTTTTTTTTCATTTCTATAAGAATAACCGTCTAAACGCCTCGTTTATAATGCTGAAACATCACAAATGAGCAACCGATGCTAAGCTCACCCTACTTATTTTTTATGCACTTTTTTCTCTCTTATGGCGTTGCTTGCAGTTTGTTGTGTTTTTTTTTTGCTTTTTCCTCCCTCGCTGTTCTCTTCTCTGAGACGAAAAGAGAACACAAAGAAGATGTCAAAGTTTTTAGGGATAGTGACGTAACTTCATACACATAATCCGAACGAGGCATAGAGATACAGAGTAGGATTTTTTGTGTGTTGTCCACTTTTGGTTTTGAATGAAATTGAAGCCTGAGTATTTTCATGATTTGTGATCATTAAAAATAGTAAGAAGTTGAATTTTCAACATGAATCTCTGCAGTCTAACCAATATTTGAAGAAATAGATTTCGTTGAAAAGTTCCGTTTGGTTTTTTGGTGAAAGTGATTCAAGAAGATATAGTATTCATACGCACAACAAGTTTCAATTGCGTCAGTTTCATTTTCCGCGGGACTTCCAATCTGAACTCCGCTCCGTTTCTCACATATTTGGTTTTTCTCTTCTTTTTTTTTTGCTTTCCTCCTCCTCCTCTCCCTACAAAAAATGAATCGCACTTATGCCGCTTACTCTTTCGGGAACATGCATTTCCTCCTCTAGTGTCTGCGTTCAGTAGCCATGTTCTATACTTTCAGAAAGAGAAAAAATGTTGCCAAAGCTGAGTAGGAACAAAAAACCGCTGAGGCTTTGATGAATTGGACGGCATTTGCTCCAAGACAAAAATGTGCACATACACTTCAATACTGAATGTGCTTGCTTTTTTAGTATTAGACATATGTTTTCTTTTTCATGTGTCTTGGCATTTTGCATTGTGCTTTGTTTTGATTCCCTGTTTGCTCTTAAAGGGTCAGTAGAAACCAAAAGAAAAGATAGCTCAGTCACCACCCACCATGTTATTTATTTGCCAACCGATCGGAGAGAATGCCAGTTTTCAGAGGGCGTTATCCTACTGTATTCACATTGTAATGTGTGATAATAGTGGGTCATATGATGAGAGATGTTATGCTCAAAGGACTCTGAGCTAGTTTTCTCACATTGGAACTCTTCGAAATGTCAGTTGATCATCAGTCTATAGTTGTTTTTTTTTGTGAAACTTGATATCTCAAAGTTACCAGTTCAGTTTCTTTCTCAACTGCCACTCCGGAAGTTCTGATTTCAGAAGGATTTCATACATTTCAAATGAAACTTTTGGAAGTGCTACTCGACCATCCTACTGTATGCTCGATATTACTATATACAATTTGCATCGCAGTACTTATTCATTTGCATTTTTCATATCTATCAACAATCACAAACCTGTCAATTCCTAGACATTCTTTCAAAATTCACTTTCGGAATTTGATAAATAGTTTGCGTTCCATTTCGTTCAACTGATAAGATGATATCATTCATTTCCTCTCGCCGGCGCCCGCCACCTCAGCACACTCTACCCTGATTAATTGCTTGCTCAAGTCGTAGACACTCTTTTTATTTATTTCTCTTTTTTCTTTCTATTTTTTATTTCTGTTATCTTTCAGAACAATCACTTAACAATTCTTCTGTTCTTCTCAAAACATTTCATACAGAAGAGAGAAATATAAGTCACACCAGCAACGTCATCTCTGAAAGCTTTCAAACCAAGACGGGTGAGTGAATCATATTGAGGAGAAAAGAAGAACAACGGTGGACTGACTATTGTGATTGGAATGGGAGGTAGTAGTAGTACAAAACTGACCGCGCGGCACTCAAAAGGGAACAGTCATTTGTTTGAAAACTTCAAAAGTAACAGTGGCATTTCAAAGTGGATGCGTTTCATTCTAAACTTTCCTAACACCTTTATCGAGTTCTATTTATATTGTTAGAATTGATAGCTGTTGACTCCCACTCCTTTGGCACAACGAGGTGAGCCATATGGTAATCTCATTTCAATCAGCTCCGCATATATTAGAATTGCACTCAAGAGAAAAACGAATTCATCTCATTGTCCTCTTCTAAATTTAGAACAATCTTCGCCCCTTGAATTCTTTAACCCCGATGTTTCCTTTCTTTTTGAATTTGCATAATATAACCGGTCGCCTAACTGAAAAAAAAACCGCAAAAGGCGTGCCCCCAAATACAACCTCTTCACACACTCTTCTACATTTTCTGACGGTGAATTTTTTGGCGTCAAACTGGTATCTCTATCTTTGGTTCTTTCAGTTTAGTTCTTCACGGTTATTCTTCCTCTTTCTCTAGTGGTTGGTTAATATATGTACAATAGTTCACATCAGAATTCTCGATATGATTCTCGTCTCAAGAGGTCAATGAGAAACTAGAGAGAAGTAGATGAGAAAAAAACGAATGAAAATGATGGATTACTGGCGTCGCCTTTTCGCCGCAATTTATCTCTATCACCTTTGCGTCGTTCTGATAATGTCAGTTGCTTAGGATTTTTTATTGTGTTGCACTTTTTCTTCTATCGAGGATAACATTCTGAAGTAGTTTTTAACTTTGCTTTTCATATTTTAATTCATGTGCCAAAGGCAGAAAAGAAAATTATATTCGCTAGTTTCCCTAATTTAAGTTACTGGGTTACTGTAAAAGTTCCTAGTCCAAAAAAATGCTTCCTTTCCTGAAAACCAAGATTCTCATTAAATCTTTTTTGTCATTATTTTATGAAAACTATCTGACTAAAAGTTTTATCAAATTTGTGATTTGTTCGGACAGGTCTGCCTCCTGTCTCCTGACCCTTTTGCAAAATGGGAATCAGCCAGCCAAAACCACTTCCTATCTTCTTTTTCTTTTTTTCGTTTCTCGTCTTGAACCGATCCGATTACAATTTTTGATGTATTTATGTGTTGAACCCGTTTTCATACAGTTGCGAAGTACTGTAAGAAGTGAAGCCAATTTCATGTTGAAAGTAAAAAAAGCATTTGAAACTCAAATGTTACTTGCTTTTTCTCGTGTGCTCTGCAACATTTTTGTATTTTGAATCATCATCAAAAACCCACGCAGCATCACATTCCATTACACTTTTATATATTCAATATTTACTGTTACATCACTGCTTCCATTCCTACCACCACCTACAGCATAACCTACCCATCAATCCGCACATATCTCTTTCCTTCTCCCTTTGACCAGTGCTGCTACTCTGATATCCAATATCTCTAAATCTAACTCTCCAATTCTCTAAAGTTACCAAAAATAAACCGATATCCACCCGATAAGATACCCGTGCAGAGTGCTCCAACACAGTCTCCGCTTTGAGCGTAGGAGGAGATTCATCGACTATCCTTCTCGCCTATGATACCCATCGGGGATCAGTATCCATTCGAGGACGATCTACCTCACAGCTCCTACATCATCAGACCAATAAAGATCAGTCGTCGGGACTGTGTTGCTCTTGCGCGCGCTCGCACTGGACTGTGTGTGTTTATTTTCACTTTCTAAACCTCACCACCTAGCCGTTCCGCCCCGGACTCCGCCCACATTTGCTCAAAAGTTGCGTTGAAATTAGAAATCGCCACTAAGGTGCCATCCTGTCTGAATATCTCAGTAGTCACTCTTCTTAATACTTTATCTAGATATCTTGTTATCATAGAGCATAATTCTGAATGAATATATTTCAGATATAATGACACGGACACTCATCATTTCCATAAGTTTTTTGCTTCTACTTCATACCGCCACTGCACTTCAGTGCTACGACTGCTACGGAACGGGTCCTGATCACAAGGAATGCAATCAGGAGAGGACGTGTCATGGTGTTGCATGCATGATCTGTGAGTTTCATTTTCTCAGTAAGAGTTTAAGAAAAAAGTGATCATACCGAGAGTGAATAGCAGGCAGATGAATGTCTGCTGAAGTAAAAATGAGGATAGTTTAAATGAATTGTTAAAATACGAAATATAAATGGCATTCAGAAAATCTGTATCTACCTTTTTAGTTTTCATTTATGACAAGTCAATTAGGTTACTGTATATGTTTACTTCTCTCATCATATCTAAAATAAGGCGAACAGTAGCTAACAACATAATTTCTAAAATTTTAAAATTTTTGATTAACTCTTCTAAAAGTTACAGTCGATGCTGGTGACAACAAAACGGCTTCTGCATTCTGCCTTCTGGCAATGAAGGGTTCAAAAATGGAAGAGGCTAAGGATGGTTGCTGGTTGGAGCCAGATGGAAAAGGAAAACACTGCATGTGTTTCACCGATTTCTGTAATAAGCTCGTGGATCGCCGGAATACCGATGAAGGTAAAGATTTACTTTGTTTCAAAAGTACATAATTGGTTTCTGATACTTTACAATGATCTAGAGATCCAAACCCCTTTATCATTAAACTTCTTTGCGAAATTAAACTCAATCTTTTGACTGAATCCTGTCAAACTTATTTTCTTTTCAAACAAAAATTGCAACGTGCAAGTAAGTATTTATCAGTTTATGATTGCTTTTCTTTTGCGCATTGTAACTAACAAAAGAAAATAGCATAGCAGGAGCACACTCGCTATTTTTTGCACATACGGAGAGAAAGATAAAAAATGACGCGCGCTCCTAGGGCACTGTGCTTCTCAACGCGAACACATCGAGCAATTGCGTCAGCGAGAGGAAATTGGCCCATAGGGCCTAAAGATCCTCGTGTGTGCTTCGTCCGATAGACACTGATTAGTGGACGACATAGAGATAATGGGGGAAAACCAAAGAAAAGGCAAATATGAAGGAAACCAACAGTGCAGACTGTTTGGCGCTAGCGGCGCCCTTCCCGGCTGATGACAAGAAAAAATTTGCAACATATGATGAGGGAAGTGAAAAACGTTCCTGAATCATAGTGCTGAGTACACGTTTTTTCAAACATCGCGTCCGGAAGTTCATGAGAACAAAAAATTACGATCTTTACTCTGAGGAGCATATGAGATGCAAGCATAAGTTCCAAAAATCATCAATTATAAACATTCGATTTGCAGTTGACCCCATGGCTCCACTCCTTCCAACTGCTGAATTCCTCAAGCAAAACCCATTGGTCGATTATGATGCTCCAAATCTTGGTGACTACGTTGATGAGGGATCTCATCCAGCTCCACCGCACGTTCTGTTCCCATCTGCCGATAAGCAAGATCCACGTGTCGCTGGTGTAGAGGATGAGGAAGATGGTGTGTTCAAATAGTTTTAAAGCTTAACCCTAACTTTTGGTTTTCTTTTTGCAGATCTTGTGCCAGTCGGATTTTCTGATTATGAAGAGGCTGAGGAGAAGCGCAGGACCACGAAAAAAGTTCATGAATCTGCCACGACGACTATGAACCCAGAAGATGGAGTCGAATTGCCACACGACCCCGAGTCGAACGTGGTGAAATCTGATGATGTGGATATGGATGACAACCTTAGACAACCAATGAGCAGAGTTCCTGAAGACAGAGTGAGTATAAAAACCCGTGCTTTCGTATTCGTAAAACCAAATTCTTGAATTTTAGAAAGAAAACGAGGTATCAGCTAGCTTCAAGCCACCATCCTGGGTCCTCTTCGTCTTTCCAATGGCCGCCTCCTGGGCTCGATTCTGGAGCAGCTTCTAAGAGTTCCTCTTATCATCACCAGCATCCTCATTTGCAAAATATTCACCTTTTCTTGCTCGGGTCCCACTTTGTTGTTTCCTCTTTTTCTTATTTCTTTGGTTCGATCTCATTATTCTCACTTTTGAAAAGTTTTTATTTCCCATATTTGTGACACTTCTGAATTAAGGGTCTCACCTGGCAAATCTAAATTCAAACAAAAATCCCGAGTTTCTCATATACCATTCCCGTTCGCTTCTCGCTCTATCTATACCGTGTGATCTATGATCTCAAAAATACGCTCTAGTGAATTCACCTAGTGCACATAACTCCCTTATAGTACACACTTCTAGACTTACCATCTCTGTATAAACTTTGTCTCCCATCAACTCAATCACTTTCCATCCGATTTGCCAGAGCCATACTCTTTCCAAACTTTTTATTGTTAATTTTGTATCACTCGAAATCTACTGAAAAATTATCCATTTTTAAAATGGAAAACTCATTTGAATTGTTCCCTAATTTTTCACTTTTATTGCATAGTAATATTGTATGCCTTGTGTCTTTCTGTCTCTTTGTATTTTTCAACTCTTACTCGGACTGGAACAAATGTTTCAAGCTGACATTTTGAATAAATCAAGTTTTATTCAATTCGTTCACAGCTTTCACAATATGAAAAATCAGAATCTACAAAATTCACGATTTCGTTCCATACACAACTTCTTGGTATTTCTTCCCGTTCTGATTGATTTCATCAAACACTGCCATCCTTCCATCTTGGAATCCATCCTTCATTTGGCTTGTTGGATAGTCGATTTTGAAGTACCTGTTGGGATGAGAGACATTGTATTTCTCCCAATTCTCTGGACCATTCTTTCCATTTGGATTCCTGAAAATTATCCTTTGTTACCTTCAGGAATTTAAAAGCTGCCATGCTACCTATCATAAAAATATCCTTGAATGTGAGAAAATTCATTTTCAGATTAAGTTTCTTTTACTTCAAATCCTTTCTGAGTTTTATTATTTTGTTCAATTTCTAACGTACCCGTATCTCGCAAAATTCACAACCCAAGTTTGCATCATATCCATTACTTTGAACTCTTCTTCAACTGGATCAAACTTCCCCATCCCTTCGCCAAGGATGTACTTCAATTCGGACCCGTGAGTGGCTGCCTTAAATGGCCATGAGTCCATGATAGGATTTTTTGTATCTTTGTTGAAGTAATCAAAAGATGCCAAATATACGTTGTCTCCATGCTTAGCGCATGATCTAGCTGTGTCTAGAATACCAATGTTGAACCAAGCGTCGCCAACGAACTGAAATAGACTATTGGAAAGACAATCCAAAATTAGGAAAAAAAAGCGGGAAATGAATTAGGTAAAAGACATCAGAGCTCCTTCAGTAACTCACCTCAACTATTTTCTTATTAACCAATTCTTTGTCACTTCTGTCCACATCTTTGAAGTATAAATCTACTAACTTCTTTGTGACTCCCTCAGTGTCGTCTACCATATCTGATCCGAAAAAGCTTGCGAATGTTTCCTCGGGTGTCTGATTATTTGGAACTAACATCACTGAAAAACTAACTCGTCATTTTCTCCTTTATGAAAACTCACCAAAACTGAGGCCTTCATATTCTCCTACTGTAGCGATGACATCTTTTTTTGGAGCCTCCTTTCTCAATTCGTCTAATGGTTTTGGGAAAAAATCTCCGTCCAAATTTGGAACAAATGACAAAAATCCAGACGCTGGTCTCGGGAATTTTTCCGTATCAGTAAACTTCACAAGTTCTTGAGATTGGTACCATTTGAATAAACTCTCAGAATCTGATTTGACACTAATTAATACTCGCCAAGAAAAACAAAATGTAAATACCTTCTCCTGTATATCCCTGATATTTGGCAAACTCTCTAAAAATTTTAGCTTGAAGATGTTTAGGGCGGATGGCGAAATCACAGTATGCTGAGCCAGAGTTTGCCATGAATCGGTGGAAAAGTTCTGAAATTCTACCATTGGAACTATTTTCCGTAATTGAACCTTACTGTTCGAATGAGGACTCAATGCCAAAAACTCTACACTGGCTCCTCCAGCACTTGTTCCAAAAAGAGTTACACTGTCTGGAGCTCCTCCAAAAGATGCAATGTGTTCTTGAACCCATTTCAAAGCCAATGTTTGATCCCAAAGTCCGTAATTTCCTCTTGACACGTCATCGCCAGTTGTCAAAAACCCAAGTGGACCAACGCGATAATTAGCAGTCACCACAACCACATCTTTGAGTGGGAGAGTTCCAGTAAGTGAATAATCATCAATCATGGATGAGAAGCCAACTTCGAATCCTCCTCCATAGACATAGACAACCACAGGAAGCCCCTTCGGCTGAAGAGCTCATATTTAAAAAGAAACTACATAATTGGACTCACAAAGTCAGAAGATTTCGATCTTGGTGTAAATACATTCAATGTGAGACAGTTGTCTTCAGCAAACTCACGAACGCCTTCCGGGATAAACTGGAAAAATACACGTCACCGGAATAACATAAATTATAGATGACAAGACTCACATTTGCAGCATAGAATCCAGACTGTGGGCATCCTGGACCATAATGGTAGCAGTCCAATGGTTCAGTCCATCTATCAGCAGCCACTGGCTTTTTGTAACGAAGTTCTCCAATTGGCGCTTTTGCAAATGGAATCCCAAGGTAACCATAAACTATTTTCTCGTCCTGAATATAATGCTTTCTCTTTTCTTCAGCAAATATCTTAGTTTCTTGTGCTCAAATCTGTGGTTTTGTGAATTTTCGTTAAGCGTTCAGCTAACAATCAATGTGGAAGCAGCGAGATTAGCATTGAGTTTTCAATTGGTTTTTAAAAAATGTGAATATCCTAATCATCGCATGCTTTTTAAATTCAAGGAAAATATTATTCAAAGCTTTTCGATATAATTCTCACTGCTCATTTCTCAGTATTTCTTTTCTTGATTAACACTCAACTAGTCACTTACATGCTTATAAATATTTCCACGTATCGGACCACATGTGGCATTGAACACTTCTTTGTTGTTTTCAGGCTTCAAATGCGACAAAAATCCACCCATTGAAAAAACCGCCGCAATCAGTAAGCAAAGACCAACAAAACTGACGATAAGTGCGTTCCGAGTACTAAACCACGAGGGCATTATATAGAGGAAACGCAGGCAGAAACTACGGGCAGAAAACACATGAAAGATAATCGGTTGGGTAACATTAGACAATATTAGATACAAAAAGTACAAAGTTTCAATTATAGTCAGTCTCTTCAGAGAATCATCGTATTTTTCACAAGGATTCCGCGGACACTAGCATGTTTTCCAACTACAACACAAGTCAATTGTTGACCCCTATTTTCCCGAAAAACTAGTCTCGCTGGACGTTTATTCATCATTCCACTCTGCGTTCTCTAGCACCCAACAAGTAAACAAAAGACATGGTTCGCATCCAGATGAATGCATATTTTACTGATGTCAACCTCAAGGTTCAATTCGATTTCCCATTAAACCGTTTATTAAAGCAATACAATCAAGGAAAAAAGCAAGTAGTAAAAGCTTCACTGTACCACCGAAACGACAGATATCACGAAAGTCCTAGATGCTACACGATCAATCTGACGAGTTTTCAATAGTCGAAATGCATCGGCTCGTATCGACCTGAAAACTCTCATGTTTGATGTTTACAGTGAAATGAAAAAAACACAATTACTTATTGAATATGAGCAGCATACATGGATTCACATAGCAATGAATAATCCACGCACAGTTCAAAATGGCTTGATTGGTCTTATCGTTCATATCAATGAAATCAAACATGGTGAATAACGCTCGATGCCAGACAAATATCATGCCAGAAATGTAGCTTGTCACGAAAGTAGATTGGAACAAAATCGCAATCTCATTCTTTCTGGATTGGACACTACTTTTCAAATTTTTTGCCTGAAGATTATTTCTCTCAAATTTTTTTAATTCGTCACTGCTTACCACAAAAATTAGGTACGCAATACTCAAATACGATAGAAATGAAATAATTAAACAGGGAAAACTTAGACATATTTCCAGAGTATCAAATAAATGAGAAAATTGAACAGTAAAATCATACCCCCATCCAGGTGGATACATTTCCATGTTACGATAAACTATTCCATATAAGAAAAGAATCAATATCCAGGTCAATATCAAACCGAGAATAAATTTTATCACGCCATGGAATTTATACGAATGAATTGTGTTAGAAAATATCAAGATTCGAGAGATGGCTAACAAAGTAACCACGGGTAAATCACAAATCCACAGAGTATTCATTATGGCGCCAATTATCTGAATTAAACTGTTCTAGGTTTTTGGATCGAACAGTTTTTTATTAAAACTGATTAGAACACAACTAAAAGGCTTTCTATATTTTTAGCAAGCCGTTCGACAATTATTGAACAAGTTATAGAATCCGAACTCACCCAACTAAGGGGTCAAATTCCCAGTAATTTGGAAAAATA
>GL379809.1:841159-852442 GCA_000143925.2 Caenorhabditis brenneri
GCGCTTGATGCCAAGCAAAATCATGGCAGTTATAGTAATTTGTGACAAATGTGATGGAGCAGAATGCGATCTCGTTTTTTCTAGAGTTTACAGACTCTTGAGACTTTTCTCTAGAAAGATTAAAATTATTATTCAACTAAAGAAGCTCATGTAATGTAACCTTGTAAATGAGAAAAGCCATGAAAATATAAGAAAAGTATGAGATTGCAAGACATATAAAACTCAAGACAATTTCCAAATCAGAAAAAAGTTCTGCGAATGGAACAGCAAAATCATAATCCCAAGCTGGATTCACAAATATTAAGTTTTGAGTTATTGATCCGTAAACCAATACAAACGCAATCCAAGTCCAAGACAGAGCCATGATAACTTTTATCACATTCGGAAATCTTTGTGTTCCTATTGTATTAGTAAAAATGAGGATCCGACTGAATGCAAGAAGAGTAATCATCGGGAAATCTGCTATCCAAAAAGTATTCATGGTGCATCCGATGATCTAAATTTACAAGAACATTGCATTTTCAAAGTAAATGTTGTTTTACATTAACATAAGTTTTGTAGCGGTTGAATATTTCCGGGAAAATTAGTACTGGACCAGTAAGAAAATGAGCAATTGCTTGCGTCAATTGAGTGAAGTTAATGATGTTCATGAGTTTGTACGTGAAATTGGGCGTTTCGCGATCTTTGATGTAAATTGTCTGAAATTTTATCAATAATCTCAGGTTTGAATATTCAAAGTTTAACCTTCATAAGAATGAAATAGAGTGGTGGTAGAAGTCCAGCACCAATGCAATAGGTGAATCCAAAATTTCTCAATTCCTGGTTCAAGTTCAGTTGAAATAAATGAGTTGAATTGGACGAATTCATCACAAATATTAACAGAGCAGTGTTTGAAAAAAAAGCAGACAATGATTTCACTCCAATTCCAGAATTAATTTCGCATGAGAAAAATTGAAAAATGTAGACAAACAAGAAAAGAATTAGGAAAAGCAAAAAAAGGCTACTCACAATTTCCTTGGAAAAAAAGATGGTAGAAATCAGAATTGGTTTGTCTCCGTGGGATGGATTGATGAGAGCTTCGACACAATTTCCCCTTGTTTATTAGTTCGCTTTCGGAATCCTAACAGTTTCAAACAGTCTTCGCGTATTGTTCTATAATTAGGTTTTCAACATGAATTTCAGACGTTTTCAACCAACTTGTTGCATATGAAAGTTAAAATAGGATTCACGTAGCAGTGTAAAATCAAACAACAGTTCAGAATTGCCTGATTTCTTTGGTTTTCCATATCGATAATTGATACACTTGAGAACAATGTCTGATGCCAAATGAGAATCATTATAGTGATATAAATTGTTACAAACGTTGATTGAAGAAGAATCGCAATCTCATTTTTCCGAGAATGGACACAGCTGACCATGCTCTTTTTCTAAAACTTCACAGAAAAATTTTCAAACTGCCTTCTCTTACCGCATAAATCAAATAGGCCATCAATAGATAGAAAAAATAGGACAACACTAGACAAGCAAAACTTAGAATGACCTCTAACGTCGCGAAGGTTTCAGCTTTTGGAGCTTCCAAGTCATAATCCCAGCCAGGTGTCACCAGAACAATATTTTGGGTAACTGATCCTACAATTATCAAAAATGCAGTCCAAATACCAATTGCAGTTAAAATGATTTTGATTATGAGTGGATATTTTTTCGATCCAATCACATTCGAAAAGATGAGCACACGACATAAAGCAAGAAGCGTCATAACAGGAAAGTCTGCAATCCAGAAGCTGTTCATTATACATCCGATAATCTGGAAATAAATATACTTGTAGAAGTTATGTAGTAGATTCATATAAAGAAGCATCTGAACCACATGATGATAACATCAGATTTGTTTTTTCATACCCTGATAATAACGTCGATTTTCCTGTGAAGCCGCGGAAAAATTAACATGGGGCCGCTGATACAATGAGATATCACTTGACCGAATTGGCAAAAGTTCACAATATTCATCAGTTTATATGATATGTTTGAAACTTCGCAGTCTTTGAGACGTATTGTCTAAAAATTGATGATGCGATGCCTCGAGAAAGATTAATAACTAAAGTTTTACCTTCATGAGTATGAAAAATAATGGAATCAATGGACAAGCAAGTGAAAAGTAAGCAATACCATATTCAATCATTTCTTTGTTCTCATTAAGATGAAATAAGGAAACGGAATCGTTGGCAGGCATGATCACGAATAAACAGGTGAAAGAGTTTTATTTATGAAATATAACGTTGGATTCCAGAATTCATAAGATCAAACTTTATGTTACTCATGAGTTTTCATGTTTCTCGTTTGCATTTGAGCACCGTGAGAACATAAATATCTTGTGATTATCAGAGCTAAACAATCATTTAGATACACATACACGCTGATAATGAGAAATGTTTTATGTTCAGTAAAAAATTCAAATTGCAATGCTCTTTCTTGGGTGTATACTTGAAGCTTTTGATACAGTTATGCTGATACTTTTCTTATTCTCTCTTCGTTTTCGAAATCCTAATACGATAAAACATTCTTCTCGGAGTGACCTAAAAATGTTTTATGTAAATTCAGTTGGCTTATTTTTTTCAAATTCACTTATTGCAAACAATTGTAAGCGTGGGATTCACATAACAATGAAAAATCAATCCCATATTCATTATTGCTTGATTTCTCGTGACTGTCAAATCTACCAGATCAATATGGAACATCGCTTGATGGTATACAATGATCAAGAAAGTAATGTATGTGGTGACAAACGTTGATTGGAAAAGTATGATGATTTCGTTTTTTCGAGATTGTACGCTGCTCGATAAATTCTTTTTCTGAAAATCTTAGGTTTGCTCCTTGAACATTTTTATACTAGCATTCGGTTTCTTACGGCATAAATGAGATACGCCATGAAAATGTATGCAAAGTATGAAATAACCAGGCATGGAAAGCTGATCAATATCTCTTGCATTTCAAACAGCTCTATTCCAAAAGTTTCGAAATCATAATCCCAGCTTGGCATGCTCAGATAGAAGTTTTGTGTGATAGATCCAAAAGCTATCAGAAATGTTGTCCATGATACAAACGCAATTAACATTAGCTTGATTGAATTTGGAACCTTTTTCAGTTGGATAACAGAAGAAAATATCAAGATCCGACATACTGCAAGCAACGTCATCACTGGAAAATCACCTATCCAAAAGGCGTTCAAAATGCACCCCATTATCTGAAATTTTTTTAAGAATTCAGCAAAATTTATAAGTTCAACACACCGTAACAAACGGTTTGACCGCAGTATAAAAGTTAGGAAAAACGAGCATGGGACCACTAATTAAGTGCTAATTGCTTACTAATGCTTGGCCAAACTGATAGATATTTATAAAAATCATAAGTTTGTAAGTTAGATTTGGACCTGCTCGATTTTTCAACTTTAATGCCTGTAATTGAAAAAAAGCTTTACATACAACATTGGAATACCTAGATCACCTTCAAAAGTACCAAAAATAACGGCAAGACAAGGAGAGAAGATACAAAATAAATGATTCCGTATTTCATCATTTCAAGGTCAGGGTTAGGTTGAAATATAGAAGGTAGAGTTAGGTATTTGGTAGTCATCTGGAAACAGCTAGATTTAAAGAAAAACTTCATTGAAAAGGAAACATCTAGAAGTGAATTCTGAAGCGTGCAACACCATTCACAGTATTGTCCTGCGGAAATTTGTTTTTTTTTGTTTTAATCAGTATTATTTTCTCTCAAAATGACGCGCATGTAATTATTTCGAAGAAGATGTTCTCACAGATTTAATTGAAAAAAACAATTCAATTGTTTTTCCTTCTATGGCTTTTCTGCCTACATAATTTAGCAGTGATCAGTGATTTCCCATTGTTTGTGTTTTCTTTGTGAAACGGAAAAATTTCATAATATGAAGTCTAGTATAGTCTTACAAATAATTATTATGAATTTATAACAACAAGTTCACAACAGATTTACAAATAATATACTGTAAAGGAAGGAGAAAGGAGATTAACCAGTACTATTTCTATTAAACTTCACACTTTTTGTTAGCTTCCCTCCGTATACAATCTCTTGATATTTTTTCGAGTTTTTGTTGATAATGTCGTAAATTGCTATTCGACCATCTTGGAAGTTGTCAGCCATCTGGCTTGATGGGTAGTCTATTTGATAGTATTTCAATGGCTGATTAAGGCTATAGGGTTTCCACGCCTTTGTTGCGTTCTTTCCATTTGGGTCTCTGAAAATTGATAAGTCACAAACCAAAAATTGATTTCATTCAACACACCCCATATTTAACAAAATTAGCCATCAGGTTTTGCACAATCCCCATAACTTTCTTTTCTTCATCATTTGGCTTGAATCCAGTCATGACACCACTTCCGAAATAGTACTTGAAATCAGTACTATGAGAAGCTGCTTTGAACGGCTGCATAATGTCAGATAAGTCTGTTGATGCTTTATTGAAATAGTTGAAAGACCCGAGGTACACTTTGTTTCCATACTTGGCATATGACCTGACAGCATCTAATGTGCCGCTGTTGAATACAGAGTCACTAACATACTGAATGTGAAATAATAGCGCAGAGTTTGATCAAAAATAAAAAAACTTACATTCACAACCCGATAGTTTGTTTTATTTTTGTCCAGTGGGGAAACATCACCAAGGTAGAAACTGGTAAGATTCTTCACAACAGCAGCATAGTAATCTGTTACATCTGTTCCATAAGTTTCATTTATGAATCCTTCAAAGTTATTGTATGGATCCACAAATAGTTTGTTGTATATAACTGAAAACAATCATTACTATATCATACAATTCGTTTTTTTCTTAGAATAACTTCAATGAACACTCACTCATGCCCACCGATTCCATTTCTGTCACTGTAACCATGGCTTCTCTTGTCGGCGCTTTTTTCCGCAAAATGTCAAATGGTTCGGGAAAGAAGTCCCCATCGAAATTCGGAACAAATGGTACAACTCCAGCTTCTTTATATTTGTATCCAGTAGCGTCTTTGAATACGGAAACATCCTGGTCGAGATACCATTGTAGAAGACTTTTCGAATCTGAATCCAGAAACTTATTTGAAAAAAAAACCTAGCTTGTCAATATATTTACCGTTTCCTGTATATCCGTGAAGCTGGGCATACTCCAACCCAACTGCTGATTCCACTCGCTGTGGTCGAATAGCAAAGTTACAAAACGCTGTTCCAGACATTGAAATCGATCGTTGAAATAGTGCTAAAATAGGAAAAAACGTCTGCTTAGACGCTTCCTTACTCTTACTATTTGCATGTGGACTCAACGACAAGAAGTCGGTGCTTGCGGAACCCGCACTAGTGCCTGATAGAGTGACCTTATTAGGATCTCCTCCAAACGCTGCAATATTATCCTGAACCCATTGGAGGGCCATAGTCTGATCCCATAATCCATAGTTCCCGGTGGCAAGTCCATCAGCCACAGTTAGAAATCCCAACGGGCCAAGACGGTAGTTCATAGTGACTACCACGATGTCATATTGGGGGATATTTCCAGTCATGGCATATCCATCCATATAAGAGGTATACCCGATTTCAAAGCCTCCTCCATAAATGTATACTAGAACTGGTAGTCCGTTTGGCTGTAAATGAAATAATGCGGGACGCAGAGGAAAAATAAAAACCTACAAATTCATCAGACTTCCAGCGAGGTGCAAAGACGTTGAGAGTGAGGCAGTTGTTTTCGGCAAAAGGGCATGTTTTTGTGGCAGTTAGCTGAATAGTTAAGTTAGAAACTGTTTCTTGAGGCTTTGAAAATTTTTTAAGAAAAACTCAAACTTCTAATCGAACCCAAACTTTACATAATACTTTTAGATGCTCAGTTATTATCCTTAGTTTTCAACTTACTCCGGCGAATTGTCCCGTTTGCGGACATCCTGGTCCATAATCATAGCAATCACGTGGTTCAGTCCATTTATCAAATGGTACCGGCTTTTTGAATTTCAAATCTCCTACAGGTGGTTTGGCAAATGGGATTCCTAGATAACCATCTACAATTTTTGTACCCTGAAAGTTCCATTTGAAACTGTTTTCTTTAGAAAACTTACGAAGGTGTAAATATTTCCTCTTATTGGGCCACAAGGTACGTCTAAAACGTTCGGATTCTTATCTGGTTGCTTGTTTCCGGCTAATGTGCCCAAAATATCACAGGAGGTTGAAGATACTATGAAAAACCATAAAAATAACATAATATTAAAAAAGCGAATGAACACCCACATGTGAAAACTTAGTGGTTTATAAGTGATGACAGGATTAAAAGAAAAAACGTCTGCCATAGAAATATCAAAACAAATCGAAAAATTGAGTGTGAAAGGGAACTAAATTTCAAAGACTGAAATGAAACTGGAAACCGAAGTTTGTCTCGTTCAAAATTTAGACCCAATCTGGTAAAAAAATGATCAGTAGAAATTTCATGAAACTTATAACGAATAATGACCAAAGATTGGTGTGTGAAATAGCTAGTCGTTAAGAAAAAAATAAACTAGGTTCTAAATTTGAAACTTATTAAGGAATTTCCATACAGGACAGTATAGTTGAATAAAGATGGGAACACAAATTGGAATCAAGGGACATAGGCTCGAAAAGATTTTTTCTTTAAAAAGCATAAAAGTTCCGATTATGTTTTATTCAAAACAATTCAATAGAAACGATAAAAGGCACCGAACTAAAAAAAAAAAGGATTCAGATTGATTTTCCTATCACAATATTTTGGTATCGGATATCATATTTCTTGATTTCCTCAAAAACTTCGAGTCTCCCGTTCTGAAAGTTTTCTCTCATCTCGCTTATTGGGTAGTCGATTTTAAAATATCTATCAGGTTGGTCCAAACAATAAGGTTTCCACTTTTCATCTGAGTTTTTCCCGTTTGGATTTCTGGAACAAAGTTCGTCAATAAAAGTATAACTAACAAATACTTGCCCATATTTGACGAAATTTGCGACAAAACTCCCCATCAGTTCCATAACTTTCAGTTCTTCATCATTTGGCTTGAACACGCCAACTACAGCATCTCCAAATACATAAGCATGGTCAGATCCGTGAGTGGCTGCTTTGAAAGGAAATATCCCAAAAGCAGGATTTTCATCCGTCTCAGCGTTGAAATAATCGAATGAAGCTAAGTAAACCTGAGCTCCACTGTTTTTACAAGATTTTGCAGTGTTCAGAGCACAACTGTTGAACAGGTAATCTCCGAGGAACTAGAAAAAATGACTATTTTGAAAATTCAAAAAAAAAAATTACCTCCACAAGTTTCTTAGCAACGTCTTGCTGACTATCAACATTCACATTACGTGTATAAGCTTCGAGTAACTTTCTCTGAACTTCCTCACAATTGTTTGTCACGTTTGGATCAAATGCATCAGATATAACAGATTTCATGTTCTTCAAGGAATCAGGAGATATACATAACGGGTCCATCACTAAAAATATACTTCATGTGAATATTCATTTTCGAAAACTGACTCATTGCCAATCCTTCATATTCTGCGACTGTAATTAACGCATCCAATTTCGGTGCTTCTTTTCTCAATTGTTCAAGTGGCTTTGGGAAGAAATCTCCATCGAAGTTAGGAACAAAAAATATGAATCTAGAAAAGTCTCTCTCCACTTCTCCGGTTTTCTTGAAAACTTCAACATCTTGAGCCTGATACCAATCCACCAAACTTTGAGAGTCTGAAAAGTCGTCTCCAGTATTTCAAGTTAATCGGATCCTCACCAGTGCCCGTATATCCATGATGTTTTGCAAAAACTTTAAAGACATGAGATTCCTCCTTATTTGTGCGAAAAGCAAAAGTACAGTTTGATGTGCCCGACATAGCATAGAAACGGTGAAATAATTCCAAAATGCTCATGTAAATTTAGAATTTTTAAATAGAAATTTACTACTCACTATTCGAATGTGGACTCAAAGCTAGCATGTCGACACTTATTCCACCTGCACTTTCACCCGATACTGTCACATTATTAGGGTCTCCTCCGAATGATGCGATATGCTCCTGAACCCATTTCAAAGCAAGTGTTTGATCCCAAAGTCCATAGTTCCCTTTCGCCAAGTCATCACCTGTAGTTAAAAAACCAAGGGGTCCTAAACGATAATTGACAGTCACTACAACAATATCTCGCAGTGGAATGGTTCCAGACAGTGAGTAATCGTTGAAATAAGCAGAATAGCCAATCTTAAATCCACCTCCATGGATATAGATCAACACGGGTAGGCCATTAGGCTTAATTTTTTGAAGGTTATTGATTCACGGCTTAGGAAAACGTTCACTCACGAACTCATTTGACTTCCATCTTGGAGCAAAAACATTTAGGGTTAGACATTTGCTTTCGTCAAACGTCATCCAGTCGTCACCTTCTGAAAAACTGCTTATTGATATTAGTCTAGGACATGAAACAACACATTTCCAGTGGTTTTCCGAACACTTACAACTGGAGAATTTCCAGATTGTGGACATCCAGGACCGTACTCATAGCAGTCCAACGGCTCTGTCCACTTCTCTGCGGCGACTGGTTTTTTGAAAAGAAGTTTTCCGACCGGAGGTTTTGCGTAAGGGATTCCAAGATACCCATCAACTATTTTTTTGTCCTGAAAAGTTTTTTTTCTGCCCAGCCGCTTTTTTTTCGTCACCAACATGTTTGTATATGTTCCCACGAATTGGTCCACAGCTGGCGTGATAAACTTCCTTGTTGTTTTCAGGTTTCAGATGCGAAAGAAATCCCCCCATTTGATTTTAAAAAATGCAATCAGAAAATATGAATGAAACTAAAGGTAGACGAATGTTTATTCTAACTATTCATCAAAATGAAAATAAAACAATGATTTAAATAGCAAGGTCTGACAGAAACCAAATGGCGAGAAAGTGTGTAAACATTAATAGGAAAGAAAAAAGTCGTACGTATAAAAGAAGAGAGATAGAGCAGCAGTCAGTTATATTTCGTCTATTGAATTTTGGAGTCTCGATGGATTTTGTAGTCTCCTCAAAAGTTGGAGAATTTTTTTGATCGAAAACGTCATGAATATAAAAATCATAATTGTTCAAGAGAAGGGTTGGAACAAAAACAATTACAGAATTATATTTAAAAGCTTCTTCGTTTTTCAACTTTTCCGTCAAGTTTTGTATTTTTCATCCTTTTGCTTTCATCATGCCGGAATGTCGCCAATGCACTCAATGCCACGTGTTTATCAATTTCTGAAGAAAATCTTGGACTTATGGAAACCTTTCTGATCAATTCTCACTTGAAATTTATCACAATATCATCTTCATGAAAACTTCTTTTAATTTTATCTAGGACATGTATATGATCATACAACAAGGAAGTAGGATCAGTTATCTTGATAACAAAAGGCCACGACTTTTTATTTTTCTTCCCTATTCTTTTTCTTGCAGAGTATTTGGTTAGAGAATTTGGACCATGGATCTTGTGTTTTATTTTGTTCTTTTAGCAGCTAACTGGATCGCAGGTATGTTGGACATGACTTACATTATTTTGAATTCAAATAATTATTTCCAAACCTCTTGATTTTAGTGACTGCACAAACTCCACCTGATCGGTGTTTAGAGCCTATTGCCTTTGGAAAATTATGCACCAACTCCGAAGCCAAAATAAAGGTTTGTTTCCATCCAATAAATTTTCAAAACTGAATATTTGAGTATCACTTCGACAATCAAACTGGTTTATGCATGGCTTTCAAGTTCAATGGTTGTGAAGGAAATGAAAACAATTTTGATTCCAGTTCTGAATGCGTTAGTTCCTGCTATCCAACAGAAATTGTTGGGTGTCCTATAAAGTCAAATCCTATTACAAAAGAGGACGGAAGTAGCTCATGCAGACAGAGTGTCAGTTGGCATACTAAGTTTGCTTTTTTTAAATCATGATGATTCCAGGAAGAATGTGGTTCTGATGCTTATTGCTCGAAACGATTATCAGGTGGTGGAACATGTTGCAGTATAGCCGTTAGAAGTAGAAACTAAAAAACAAATTTGAAATACAAAATGTTTTTTTTCTCAGAATCTTTGGATGCTGACTACAATCCAGTTTGTGGTACTCGGAGAACTGTCGTAAAGTTGGAAAACGATCAAATTTTGATTGGTAAATCTTGTAAATCAAACTTCTGCCCAACCGGATCAAAATGTCTGAAAGGAACTTATTTCTCAACATGTTGTGAGAAAATTTAATTGCTTCAGCGAATGATTCTTTTTTTGGTAATAAAGTTTAATGAACTGTAATCGCTATATATTTTTCAAACATTGAGAAGAGAGTTATCGAAAGCACATGCCTTCAAATATGAGAATTTAGAAAAACAAATATTCGAATTTCTTCATTTGCTATCGTTTGCCCTTCGTTCTTCATATATGAATAATTCAAAACGCAGAAACACTATGAACAAATAAAAAAAGAAAATAGGGAAAAGTCTTAACTTACCGTAAGAACAGTTCCAACTGATATGGATTGAAATCCGAGTGTGGTTCCATATAAATATAACGTGAGAACACATGTTCGGAAGTTTTATCCAAAAACAAAACTTCCTGTAACTTTTTAGGCTGACATTTCTGCCTGTTCTTGTGATAATTAGCCAAGAACACGTATACTTCAGAAAGTGTGGATCTTCTTAAAGCCAATTTGTATTGGTGTTTGAAATGTTTCATTACAGGGTCAAAATATCAAAACCTGAGCAAATAAATCGTTATATTTCCCGTTGTATAGAAAACATATTTCAAAGTAAACCTATAACAAATAAACGACTCTTGGCATTTTAATAAACAGTTTCATTGGAAAACTGTTATTGAAGATTCTATTTGCATGGAAAATGTGATGTACAAAGCTTACAAAATGATCATCTGATAGTTAAACCTCGACTTTACGAAATAACAAAGAAAGACTTGTCCCCAAATGAGAATGCAATCCCGGATATACGAAGAAGAATTTCGAAAAACCGAATACTGTTGATTATGTTTGCCAACTATTTAGAACAACAGGTATTTTTTTTGGATAAGTTAAACTACGGGATAGTGCATCATTCACATTCCAACTTGTCTAACCACTTGTTCTGCCAAAAAGCCACTGGCAAGAAAGATCAACCCAAGATCATCTCTGACCTAGTCGGGCTGAACAAAAACGAGTAACAAGTCACGGCTGTTGAATACCACCACTCTGGAAAACTGTGTTTTATGAAAATCGAACTATTGGTATTTTCCATACTTGGAACGGGCCGG
>GL379809.1:852452-880110 GCA_000143925.2 Caenorhabditis brenneri
CTAGATCATAAATCCCCAATGTTTTTTGCATAGGATTCACCTAGGGAAGAAGCGAGATGTTATGTTGAACAGTTTGATATTCACGCACTATAATTGTACTTATGCAGTGCTTTTGATAGTCCACAGACAAGAAATGTACTGTCTCCAGTTCCAATCGAGTGGAGTCTAGTGTCAGTTACAAGTACAAGATCCGATCATTGTCGCTGCAAGTCTCTGAACCTATCATCATTGACTCTCTTTTTTGTAGTAACATAAAAAACATTTCAGCGGAAAGGAAATAAAGGTCTCGCCTCCATTTCTTCCCCTCTTCAATTTGCCACAGTGGCACAGTCGCGCCAATTACTTTTCCACGAAGGTTTTGCAAACAACAATACGAACAAAGACAACAGCTGATTTCAGTTGCAGCAAGAGAGCATTGAAATCCAGGTTGTCTATTCAGTTGGAATTAGAGTACACATTATTTGGCCGTGCCGGCAAATTTTCCATCGGCCCGGCCCGGCCCGGCCCGGCCCGACCCGGCCCGGCCCGGGCCGGGCCGGGCCGACGGGCCGATCCGGGCCGGGCCGAAATTTTCCAAGTATGGTATTTTCGATCTTTAGAACTCAATTTCAAAACAAGATTTGCATAAATTGTCTTGCAGAATTGAAATAATAACTTCAAAAAGTGATATTTTTGATGTTTGTTTCAACTTTCGTTTACATAGTTATTTAGCACGGTTTCCAAAAAACATATTACCAGCATCAGTCATCATGTAAATACGCGTCAGTTATGTGTGAACAACTGGTATCTAGTTGGTCCTTCGAACTTTTTCGTATTTTCGAGAATTGGGCGGTACAAACAAAAAAGTAGTATATAAGAGTGAGAAATTGACTTAAAGGACACAGTCAATTTGCTGCCAGCAGTCTGACAAAAAAGGTCAACAAACGGTGCTAATTGCCTAAATAAGGTTGTTTGCCAAATTTTACAACAATGGTAAGTTTATATAGTTTTTGATGCAGTTTTTGATGTACTTAATTTCAGAAGGTTCTCATTGCTCTGATTGCCCTTGTGGGATGCTCTGTTTTTGCTCAAAACGGTTGGTTTCACACAATTTTTATCTTACCAAAAGGTTTTCTATTCCAGCTCAAATTTTGCCAGCGGGAAACCAAGGCAATCAAGGTCAAGGCACTCAGGGAAACATGGGATCCCAAGGTAACTTTGGAAACCAAGGAAACATGGGAAACCAGGGAATGATCGGAAACCGATGTTTTGGAGCAAATGAAGAAATGAAGTACTGTGGAACGGCTTGTGAGCCAACTTGCAACAACCCAAATCCTGTAGGTTGAACACTTGCTGGCCTCCTGCAACTTATTTTTTTGAAGGTCTGTACCAAGCAATGCATCAACAATGTATGCCAATGCAGAATTGGTTATGTCCGTGACCAAAATAGACAATGTGTTCTTCAATCTCAATGCAGAAACAACCCAGGAAGTATCATCTAGGTTTTATAATCAACAGAATTCATGAAACTGTTCTTCAGATTCAACTCAATCTCCACAACGATGCAATGCGAATGAGATCTTCAGAACCTGTGGAACTTCCTGTGAGCCAACGTGTAATAACCCGAACCCAGTAAGAACCCATTCAAGTTAATCCTTAAAAATATAGTTTCTTTGAAGCAAATGTGCACTCAACAATGCATCCGCAACGTTTGCCAGTGTAACACTGGATTTGTCCGTGACCCAACGACCAGACAATGTGTCCGTCATTCTCAGTGCAGAAACATAAACAATCCAGGTGAGTAAATATGCCAAATCGGAGGATTGTTTTATAAAAATCTCCAATTTCTAGCTCCATCACAATCTCCTCAAAGATGCAATGCCAACGAAGTCTTCCGTAGCTGTGGAACTGCCTGTGAGCCAACATGCAACAACCAAAATCCAGTGAGTTTTCTGAAAGCTCAATAATCGAAATAATTATTGTCTTAGCAAATGTGTACTCTACAATGCATAAGCAATGTGTGTCAATGCAATACTGGATTTGTTCGTGATTCTAATACCAGACAATGTGTCCGTCCATCTCAGTGCAGAAACATTAACAACCCAGGTAGTGGTACCGGTATTGGTATCGGAATTGGAATCAGTATTCCAGCTCCTTCTCAAGCTCCACAAAGATGTCGTGCCAACGAATCTTTCCGTAGCTGTGGATCCGCCTGTGAGCCTTCCTGCCAAAACCCCAATCCACAAGCCTGCACTATGCAATGTATTCCGAATGTCTGTCAATGCAACCAAGGATTCGTTCGTGGACCATCTGGTTGTATCAGACGCGAAGCCTGTAGAAACTAAATCAGTTTTGACGACTACGTTTTTTTGCAATTTGTAACTTGTCCTGTAAAAAAATTTTGTACGATAAATCATGTAATAATCACGATGTGATTGACAATATAAAAATTAAACTTTTTGAGCAAGCTTGCCACTTTTCGATAAGTTTTCAACTGCACTTAGCAATTTTTTGAATAGCAGCTATCAAGCTTTCCGAAAACCCTGAAAATACCGAAAAGTTTGCTGTTTGTGAAGGTTGTTTTTTGAAAACGAATTTCATTTCGAGATTTCACAATCCCAGCAAAAAGTTTATTTGAATCACCGCTCAAAAATGCGTGAGGAAATGCGCTCCATTGGGCATAGTAGTTCGGGGTTGGCAGCGTGCCAATAATCTCGTTGTAAAGGTATCAGAAGTTCTCTTTTTCTTTTTCTTTACAGCAAATTGGGTGTAATCCTCATTTAAAGTTAAAAAAATTATATCTTATATTCTAGTTCCAGAAAAATTCGATTTAGGCAAATATTTCCAACAAAAATTAAATTTATGCTGAAGAAGTTGCCCAGAAAAAACTTTCAATTGAAGAATTTATAGTATGCGTATCATTCCTGAACTTTTTGTAATTAATAGTTGTTCTAGAGCTTTCCAGTACATAAAAAATTTTCCAGTAAAAATGGGCAAGCGTAAAAACAAGGTCGACACCAACGGCGACGACTTGAAGACTCCAAAAAGTGAGCTGAAAAAACCAAAAATCGAAAAAGGCACCGACTCCGATGCTTCAGTGAGCCAAATTTACTGACTTATTTTGTAATTTCAAGTTTCTTACAGCATTCGGAGCCAGATGACTACGAGGAAGATCACGTCGATGCCGAGGAATCGAAAATTGAAGAAGGCCAATATTTTTACGAACCTGATGCGCTCAGAAAACTGATTGATTCCCTTACTGCATTTAGTGAAGAGCGAAAATCAATTTCTGCAAGTGTTCATAATATGGAGAAACTGGTGACCGAATGGGCCGGTGAACAGGAGGAACCCATCGACGTCGGGTAAATTTTGTAAATTTTTTAATGTTCTATTTAATGATATTTTCAGACTTTTCATTGCCGATTTCCGTCGCTACTTAAAGTTAGCTACAAAATACAAAAACTACCGTGTTCAAGATGCCTCTGTCACCCTTTCACATTTCTTAGGCAGTGACAAATCGTTGAGCCATTTCAAAAGCATGCCGGAGAAGCCACAAACCAAAGTTCAGCTGTACATGAAGAAGAACAAAATCCCGTTCACGGGATTACAAGCCATGAAAACTGTTCACAAAAAAATGCAAGAGGATGTTGAAGGAACCCAAGAAGTCGATGAACAGCTTCGAGAACTTACACAACAATATATTCCGCAGCTTCAAGAGTTTTTGAAATCGCATCCGGACTTGTCTGCTGAGCAACAGAAATTCATTCAAACCAAGATCAAATCACTTGCGAAAAAGTTCGTCCCTAAGGATACTACGCCCAAAACTCCAAAAACTCCGAAAGTGAAACCCGTCAAGAGAGGAGCTGAAACGGCTTACAGTCTTTTCTGCAGGACTATGTTCGAAAAGTGAGTTTTAACGATATATCTATCATCATGATTTGGTGCCACCAACTCGTGTTAATGATCATCGGACTGATCGCACCGAATTTTAGGTACCGTGATCTTTCGGAAGATGAGCGGGAGAAAAAGTTGCAGAAGAAGTTCAGAAAATTACCACAGGATTCCATCACCCTCTACGAAAATTTGGCGCTCAGCTTGTGAAGGTATTGACAGTTTAACTCCCTAATGTTTTTATGAACTGTAGTTTAACTTTAGTAAGATAAGGCGAAAACTCTTAAAATACTATCAGTTATAAACATGAGCCGGTTCTTTCCATATTCTGATATTCCCAGTAAACTGAAGTTTATCGAGAAGCTGTATTTATTTATTAGCAAACAAAAGATAAAAGAGTACTTGTTTTTTTGTTGTGAATTCTTTTTTCGTTCATAGTTTGAAAATATGACAGATGAAAAAACTCGTATAACTTTCGCAAGGCGAAACTTTGTCCAGTAGTCTGATTATTTTAGCTTCAATGGGCTCATTGAAAAATCGTTCCAGTTGCCACGTCTAACAATGCCTCCAGAATACCCTCCACTTCGATCAACTTCTCGATACTCTTTTTTATCTTGAAATTTTATTGGAAATGTTCCCTATTCTTTCTTATGACTCTAATGTTAACAATTAATGTTTTTTTCTTTGTTTAATCATTTCCTAATCGTTCAGATTTTAATAAAGGAATGTGTGTTGCCCGAATATATTGAAATAACATTTTCAAAGTATTCCAGCTTTTCTGATATTTCTCAGTGTTCGTTTCGTGATTTTTCTGTTCCTAATTCATTTGATGTCATCATTTCGTAGGAAAACGATAATTCGATTAGAAGAGAACAGCCTTGAGATGTGGATGTTGCGAATTTGCAAGCTAATTTCGAAGAAAAGTAGAGAAAGCTTGTAAGTCCAAGGCGGCGTAGTGAAAAATATAGCTGACATAAAGGAAGCTGTTCTAACCTTTGCAAACATTTCGTATTCAGAACAAAAAGTTTTTGTTGCATTCACTATGTTAACTTTCAATTTTCAAACGCGTTGTAATCGTAAAAATATGTTCTACAATGGTTTATTTCGCGAGCGCACGCCACCAATTGGTCACTCCGGTCAGCTGAGTGGTCATTCTTTCAGCTGCTCAGAGTCACATGTCCCGATTGTGCACCTCCACCTTGTGACGATTGTGCGATTCTACCGTCTTTTGATAGAAAGCGATAGTTCTAGCTTCTCTCCGTTCTCCAAGTTATGCACTTGTGCCAGGAACCGCACTAGCCACCAAAAAGTGTCACACGTTGTATTCACGTGATTTACGTGCATTGAAAACATTGGCTCGGGTATTCCCCCGACGCTCCGCCCTCGTCTCTCTTCTCCTATCAGTAGTTGTCAGAGGTCTCTCAATCACTTCCATTACGATCAGTTCACTTTTGTTACAAATACCCAATTTTCGGCTACCTCGATGTATATTCTTCATTTTCTTTCTCGCCATGGTTCGTCTTACCTGACCAAATTCAATTGGACAAATGTTGAAAACCAGTTTTTGTTCTCTTATCGAACAAAATTGAACGTTCCCAGCCTAAGTAGTAGATTGACTGCAGAATAATTATCAGCTATTTCTAAATTTTCTGAGGACTTTGAAGACACTTTAATGGAGGAACAGTTCTATTCTGAAGAATGTAGTACCAACGAAATAGTGTGATTACCTGATTCAATTCGCATACACTTGAAAAAATTGCGTGCGAACTGCAATTGTTCTTATCAGTTGTTTCCTCGTCCACATACACATGCACATTATGTGTATATACACAACACATGACCATAGTACTTCGTTCCTAGTTTAATAAATGTCAAAAAAGTATTGAGGGATTCCTAACAATAAAACTCCACTGGTGGTTGGCACCGGCACGCACCGCTGTAGTTCGTAGATTCAACACCACCTTTTCAGCACTTTTCCCGATTGAAATAGCTATTGATTGTTCTTTGTGTTTCTACCACAAGATTAACGGGAGGTTGGTATTGAGGCGGCTGATTAAGTTTCAAGGTTAGGTTGGATCTCTTTAGCAAACACTTTCCTATGAAATAACGTTCTTGAATGTTTTATTAACACAAATATGAAATTTTCACGGTCTCCGCACAATCAAAAAGCTCTGTGTTATCTTCCCAAAAATTTTTATTTATTTTTTGTTTTGAAATGTAACCTTAAATTTTAGCGGGAAACCGCTTCAGAAGCGCACAATGTGCTCTCAGGTTCCAAGAGCACAAAGTACGTTGGTCACTTCCAAATCGTGGTGTCCTCATGTGATGCGACCTCAATTCACATATCGCTGTCATCTCACAACACATTTTATTTAAAACGGGTTCAGCAATATATCCAATTTCGTTCTCTGATGTGGCTTAGTATAATGGTGGATTCCGATTCTATTTGATTTGGATATCAACTATAGAGATGTCGTCTTTTGGTGTTGTTGCATTGATTCGAAAACCTTAGACACGAAAACTTGTGCTTCCCATGCGGTCTGATGCACTCTGATTTTGATGACAATTGCTGTTTCGTTGTGACCAACGAGACACTATCGTTTCCGATCTTCAGTAAAATTGTTTTGATGACTATTTGTCTATCAATCTTCAATCTCACTACAGACAAGTGTGTAATAATAGATTTGGATTTTGGCTTAAAATAATTTTTCAATAAAAATCATTCTGACATTCATTAACTAACTTAGATGCTATGCTGAAAATACATTGCGTTTCTTTCTAATCGCAGAATGGTCTGTTCAACAAAGTCACCAATACGAGATTCATTTCATAATGAATTTACGAAAAAAAAGTTGTTCATAAATCATTATCAAATCAACTAACACCTCCAATTCTCTTTGTGATTGATAATATCCCTTCTTTGTTCTTGGCGACTCCCTCTCTTCCATATCCATATCGAGAAACATGCAATTGGTAGATACATATCATATCATGTCACACCAGTTGCACTTCGACAATTTTTTCGCCTCTCCTTCTGCGCTTGACCAAAGTCCAAAGGTACTACATCACACCTCATATTCTCTCTCTTTTTTTTTGAAAATGGCGAAAAAAAATCGGAGAAGAGTGCGATGTGTTATCAACTTTCGTTCTAAATGTCCTGCTTCAATTCCATTTAAGTGCGTTTTTTGAACTCACGTCTTTAATGTTCGTTTTATCAATTGTTCCAACAGTGGGAATTAGTCTGATAACTGATGAACAACATTTCTTTAAAGCCTTTATGTATTTTCTTTATCTATTGTAATCAACCGAGTTCATTGTTTGATTCTATTCACTCATTTTCCAGAAACCACCCGGTGAAGTCTCAGATATAGGAAAATGGCGATCGGTGTTCAGAAGCAGGCTGCTCAGCCACTCACTCCAAACACTCTACAACGCGATGGTAATAGTCTCGAAACGACTATCGACACTTTAAAAAGGTGTCTTCAGATTGCTGGGGTGTCAACAAAACCAGCAAATCGTAGCGCGAAGAACTCTATCAGCGAAGATTCGGTAAGAATTGTTTACCTATAAGCATGTCCTATATGTGAGTTCAGTGTGGTCCATTGTCAATCCACAGAGTTTTTTATAGCCATTTTTTGAGAATATGCTTTGTTCCAGTTCTAGTTCTTAAAGACTGACCCTGTTATCATTCATTTTTTAGAACGATCTTGGTATGGAAGAGTCAGTGCCGGAAGCATCGAAATGGCCACACTGTCAACACATGATTAGCCAGGATGAAGCTCCTCGCATGGATGATGAACTTGCAAGCCCAAATATTCGCATTGTGCCATACAAGGATGAGACTCAGATTAACTATATCATGCGCTTGATTACCAAAGATCTCAGCGAGCCGTACTCTATCTACACGTATAGATACTTCTTGCACAATTGGCCCGAGTACTGTTTCTTGGCATACGATCAGACGAGCAATCAGTACATCGGAGCCGTTTTATGCAAGTTGGAACTCGATATGTATTCTCGGTGTAAAGGGTATCTTGCTATGCTAGCTGTTGATGAATCCTGTCGTCGTCTTGGAATTGGAACTCGTCTTGTTCGTCGTGCTATTGACGCGATGCAAGCAAAAGGCTGTGATGAGATTGTTCTGGAAACTGAAGTATCAAACAAAAATGCTCAACGCCTCTATAGTAACCTCGGATTCATTCGCCAAAAGAGACTTATCAAGTAAGGAAGAGAACATTTGATATTTTTGTTTCGCCATGAGCGCAGACACACTTGTTTCACATCCTCTGGAATCTAGAACAACTTCGAAAATTGAATCTCAATTTTAGTCACTCGTGCCCTAATTTCTTAATTCAGAGCTTAAATGAACCTGTTTGCAGGTACTATCTCAACGGTGGTGACGCGTTCCGTCTCAAACTCATCTTCACTTCCCGCCGAGTACGTGCCGTAATCAATAACGAAAACTCTCAGCCGCGGTGTCGAGTCAATGAAGATGACACTCCAGATGAGGAAGAATGAGCTTGCTAATTTATGTTCATATTTTTCTATTCTCATTTCTGCAATGCTTGGCAAATTCATAACGAGGAGATATCGAGTAAAAGTCTTTACCAAGTGATGCATGCTTCAATTATTACTCCTTTGTATAATTTTACCTTCGCGGAGTATCAAGGTTCGACATTTCCTTAGCCTGCTGAATGAATATTGTAGACTATTACAGTTTGTCACATATTGTTTTATTGCTACACAGTTCGCGAACAAAAAATCTGGGGAAAACTCTGTTAAATCTATACATGAAAAATGCTCGAGGAATATAGACGAGCCGAGCACGTTTTGTAGAAATTAGGGTTATGAATAAAACTAGACAAGTGGGAACATAAATTCATATGGAAACCTGGGAGTGTAGACGATTGCGAAAACAAATTCAATAATGTATACGCCAGGAGTTTGAAGAACGCAGGGAGAACAATAAGAGGAATATTTGAATTTACTGTGAAAGTAATGAAGCTCCAGCAAGGAATTTGAAATTTTTCTTCGCGGGCTAAAACGCTCACTGCCGCAGGCTGTGGCAAGCGTTTCAGCCCGCGAAAAAAAAATTCAAAATCCTTGCTGGAACTTTATTACTTTCACAGTATCAGGTTGATTATTATTTATCAGAAGCAAGAAACATGCGAGATGGATAGGAAAACTATGGTAGCTAGATGGCACATCACGTCAGAAAATTTTGAAGCAAGATTTGTATTCCAGGTGTTATTAGAACGCAGGATGAAAAATGAGATGGTATGATAACAATGAACGACGTAATGTACACGTGATGGAACCGGTGAAAAATGGAGAACGAATGAGGTTGTGATATGAAAATCAACATAGGATGCACGACACCAGAGAAAAAAGTTGCATATTACGGTAGATAGTAGAGACGCTCTCCTAAATTGAAGCCTCTGCCAAATAACGGTGTCCATCCAACTTCAGCAGAATCTAAAACTAAAACCGGATATAATTATCAATGCACCACCAATAATACCTATGCTATCATCGTGATTATTACTGTTTAAACATTTCGATGACGACTCTGAAGCAGTGACTTCATTCCAAACATCCATCATTTCTCTTACAGGAGGGCTAAAACTGAATGCGCAGTGTGTCTCATCAGAGAGCAGCTGCGATGGCAAGGCCAGCGGCAATTTCGATGAAGATATGCTGCTCTTTGCACGAATTGATTCTTTTTTCCTCGGTAATCGCGGCGTTGATGTCAGTTCCGAAAAGCGTGGTGGCTCATTCTCATCTTGGGATGAAACTTCAAGAGGTGATAATATGCTGAGTCCCAATGGGTTGAGGCTCCTTTTCGAGCTATTAAAAAAATCACCATGACGATGGCTGATCTCTTCTTCGTTAGATGAATAGCTAATCGAAAGTCGAGGAGTTGGAGCAATCCCGCTATCCGGTGAGGTTGAATCTTTATTTTGTCTGTTTTGCATGTCCATTATCGTCGCCGCATAACTCTTCTCTTGCGGTGGCGGAAGTGGAGCTGGAATCATCATTTCCAAACTATCAACCTCGTTATACAATTCTAAATGATCAACTTCGCGGTCATCGTCAGCGTCATAGTCGTAGTGGAAAACACAGTCACAATCCGATGGATGAATGTTTTCATTATTGTCGTATCGGCCCGCAGCTTCGCCGGCGAACGACGATTCGGACCACTGAAAATCTTAGGTACTTGTTTATCTACATGTTCAACCAAAACGCTAATTCGAGATTTTGATGATTTTTTGAAACTGTGGATATTTGAATATTACAGAAAGAGAAATTGAAAAATGTTTCTTTTCTTCTTCTTTTCATTCTGTGAAGACTATGCCTCGGAACGAATATTGATGTTTGTAATTCGAATTGAGGTAAGCGATATTCGAGGTCTTGAGGAGATTAAAAGCGATGAGGAAAACGAATAAGTACTTAATATTGGTTCTAGCTGAGGGCATATATATAATACTAACCGTTCGTCCTACAGTATACGTTCGCATCGAAGACATTGATCGGTCTGTGTGGAGACGCGATCGAGTAGTGGTCGAGAAAGTTTGATTGTGATGAGAGGAGATTGCCGATGGTGAATACACAATATCTCTCTTTTTTTCTTCGATTGCTGCAGACGGTTTTGAGTTGAATTGAAGCTGAGGAAGCTGTTTTGCTTTTTTCGCTTTCTTCTTCTTTTCCTTTTCAACAGCTTTCTAAAAATCAGAATATCCAGCGTGTTGAACCGAGTAAATTCGGAAAACTCACCTCTTTTTCATAAAGTGCTTGCTTGTCTCTCGTCATTTGTCCTCTATCACATCTACACCGACAAAATTTGCCAATCAGCGATTGACCCTTCCTTTCCCATAAGTTATTACGACGCTGAGGCACTGTCCACCCACGAGCGCTACCAAGAGTGGCTAACCGTCTTACAAGATTGTCCTCGAGCATTTGATAACAAATTGCATGAAGAGGTTGGTTAGAATACGGGCACGACTCCCATGTACATGTCATTTTTACACCTTCAGATGGATCGACTTCTTCTTTTGCTGCAGAGAAAAGTTGTCATTTGCTTCAGTGCGATTCAAACTCACGACATTGACATTGGATGGGATCTAGCACAGGACATCCTACGAATTCGGATACACCACCTTCTTTGTCTCCGGAAGAAGCGGCTTGTCTTACTCGTTTGACAAGTTCTAAACGTCTTTGCCCTCGAGGCATATTTCAGCAGACTTTCTTGGTGGGAAGTTGGTTTGAATCAGAATATCCTGAAGAAATGAAATATTAGCATGATTAATTATGAAGCGTGATTTGAAACGTAATAAGAGAACGTGAAGCTTATTGAAATGATTAAAGCTTAAAAAAAAAGTTTTATGAAACACATTCGTATTTTTTGATAATTAAAACTTGTGTGAATTGACGTGATGGTGATCGCGGACGATACGCATCAAGGTATGTCTACAGTATACTGAACAGCAGTGAGTTCATACACTTGAAACCGAATTCATGTAAAATAGGCTTTTCCATGATGTTTATATGTAGAATGTGATTTATTCACATGATTAAGAATCAGTCAATATAACACCACAAAAAATACACCTAAACTTTTTGAATTATGATCTTGTTTCACACAGTTGTGCCGAAATGAAGGAACGACCTCGTGCCACCATAATATTATGAAAGAATGTTGTTACAAGTGTGGCCGAGGAGGCAAATTTAGCCACGCCCACTACAGGAAATAGTGTGTAGCGAGGAAGCGATATGGTATCCTCGATAGGCGGGTCTGTGTGGAACGACGCTCGAGTTGACAGAAAAGTATGACTCATATCCCTCTAAAACGTGGAAAACAGAAACAATATGAGCGAGATTCACATCTTATGCATAAACGTTCAAAAAGATCTACTGTACTTGGCACTGAATAGGGATGGGTTTGAGTTCATGTCCAGAAAGGCTCCCAAACAAAAGGAAGACATGTTGAAAAACGTCTTTACGAATATAGTCGATTCCAGAAAGCAATGTTGATCAGTTGATCATCGCATTTTCCCGTCAGTCGTCTCTCTCTAGCACACACAATTCTTGCACAGTCGCAGGAATATAAAAATCTGTCTGCATAAAACTCGTGTTCAACGACGTTCCCACAGATACAAGTAACCGAAAATACATGTTTTGAAAGAAAATATATAAAAGAAAATGTCATTCGAGTTCGATGGAGTTTTGTGTTGCTTTCAAAGAAATGAGATCATTTTCGTTTTACATTTTCGACGAGTCGTATTTATGGTTCAAGGTTCGGAGAGTGCGATTCAGTTTCGGGATAGACTGCTTCTATTCTCATTGCGAAATATATTTGAAAAAAAAAACAACATTTTTCTAAAAAGCGGCTGATTACATCATAAAGGATCCGAATATTAAAACAAAGAGAGCCGAACCGCAACAACTTCAAAACAACTGAAGTGAATAGGAAAGTGACCTTGCCACCCTCACGCCATGGCGCAACAAAAGAGATGATGACTCGAATTTGAATTTGTTTGCTCTCATCGCGTTAGTGATGTTGATGATGAGGATGAAATGCAATTATCATTCAATGTATCTCTATCTGTTTCTATGGAGGTTTTCGATGATTCACACCATTCACTTGAGGGTTACGGTAGATCGGAAAAGAAAATGAGAGAAATAAAAAAAAAGATTTAAGGGAAAGCTTTTGAGTTTTATAATGGGGAAGTAAGAACCAAATTGACGCGTAGCTTTTAGAAGGATTGTGTTTTTCTTGCTCTAGGAATGTTTATTCGAATTACCGCCTTCCGAGTATACTGTAATGACGGTCCAATCAAATGAGTTAGAGCGAGCACCCCGCTTCATATATGTTTACGACACATTCTTTGATGAGCCCGATCTTTTTCGCCGATGAAGTTATTTGCTTCTATCCAACACTCTAAGGCTCATATACCAAACTAATGAATCAACCCGTCAAGAATCCTGTCCTTTAGAAATATGAAGAAACTAATCGAGCTTGAACACTTGACAGAATTTCTTTGAATCTCGACCTCTTCCTCACAGTTAACTCATAAACACAGTAGTTGATACCTCGTCGCTGTCCAATGTCCACCTACAACCATACATATTGTATGATGCAACAATCCATACGACTCAATTGGTGAGTCTTTCGCGAAGGAATGTGTCTTGGTCCTTAGAACTGACTTGCCTATTGCGCAACAACTAGAGAGTACAAGTAATTAGGAGACAGGACTCCATCTATCGCTTTCGATGCGCTGAACTCCTGTTGAGATTCACGGCGGTTTACTGGGTTGCGTAGATGTAGCATACAACCCAGTGAAAGAAACAAATTCATGGGTTTAGTCAAGAAATCAGTAGGAAAATGTGAAAAATGATTGGGAGTTGAAATTTCCAGAAACAACTTTATTTGAGAATTTTTTTTTCAATTTTTCATGATTGAGATTCAGAAGGAAAGTTACTGCGAGTGATCAAGCGAGATACAAAAAGAAAAATCATTTGCAGCAGGTAGCAAAATAAGTTCCTTCGACACACGTTGCTCCAGTTGGGCAAAACTTTGATTTGCAGCTCTTTCCAACAACAGTGGATGGGATTCCTCCAACTTCTATTTTCAAAACTTTCTTTCCTTTTGGACACTTTGGTTCAAAATCAGCATTGAATTTCGCAGTGATTTGCTTATCACAACACATATTGAAATGGTTTCCATATTGGCAAACTCCTTTCGGTCCGCAATCCTTCTGAAAAAGAATTTCTAAGACGTTTCGAAATGATGCTTACGTCGGTCTCACATGGGCTTTTTAAAGGCTCGCTTCCAGCGGGACAACCTGTATAATCGTCTGGAAAAAATTGAGAAAGTTGATTGAAATCAATAAAAATTGAATAAAGACCTTACATGCGGTACAAACAATTCTGCACTCCCCTTCACTCTTAAAATTGTTCTTGTTACCACCACAGCCAGTGTATTCAAATGAAAGAGGCATGAAAGATTTTTCGTCGAAGTGGTACTGAAAAGTTGAGTTTAATGACAAAATAACCTCTAAACACCGATACAAAGATCAAGCCTCAAGGAAAACAAAGTTATGAACATGCGAAACTCACTCTTATCTCTTTTTTTCCGCCTTTACATGGAGTCTTTCCCATATCTAAAGGAAGTTTACATTCGTCTGGAACCAACACTGTAGAACCAAAGCTGGCCAAGAAAGTAACGAAGAAAAATAGGGAATACATTTCAAATGAATGAAAATATCAGTTAGAGGTAAACCCTTTTTATACTACTTAATGAGATCAAATGTACGGTGTGTCAGTGTTTATCACTTCCTGGTGTGAATGCAAAACAAAGGTCATTTCAGAAGTTGATAAGAAATTTTCACAGAATGTAGTTTTATCAAGATTCATACAACAAGGAAATGAGAAAACCTCGAAAATAGATGTCAAGAACGGCCGAAGAGCTTTGAAATTTTAGGTTATAAACTTTATGCCATACTATTTGTACAAAAGGAATGGCACAAGGAATTTCAATAGTTTTGACGAACCACCTTGCTCTCGATGAGGATTTTTTTTCATTTTATTTTACGGTCTTCGACAGACCCTGTAAAATATTTCCAATTTTCAGGCCTAGGGGTTTCAGAGATTCCTGATATGACTCTCACTAAATTTTATCTTTTTTCAATAGCTGATCATTGTGTTTTTCTGGAATCCAACTCGTTTGTACTTTTATTCCGAGTTCAATAGACCTAAACCTTGACACCAAAAGATCTTATCGCAACAAATATCGAGTTTTTGTTTCGTTTGAAATTCAATACCAATATTAAACATGCCCTCTTACACAGTTTTACGAAATCAGTGATGATTATTTGAAAATTAGTTATGAACCGAACAATCTGTTATGAGTTTTTCTCTAAGTTTATATTCCCTTTCTATGCATTCGTTTTTCAAACTGCGCAAGTGCATGTAGATGTCTTGAGGAGGCTGTATGCATTAACGAAGGGTCACCCACATGCATGGCAGCCAAATGGGTGGCAGATGTTGTCCCCTGAGAAAGAATGTCCTCTGCGGGCTGACTCGTCACCTGTCAGACAATGCAATCGTATTGTATTGATTTTCAAGAAGACGATTGACTGGTTGGACGAACCTTTTTCATTTCTTAGCACATGAGCATTTTTCAAACCAGTTTTTCTCGTTCGATTTCTAATAATCTTTTGCATTTTTTCCTGAATCAAGTTTTCAAGTTTATAACAAAAACTGCATTCTGTTTTTGGCGGCAAAGTTCATTTTGAATCTTCATTCTCTTATGCTCTTCTTTTAAAAGAAACACCTGCCATCCAAAAACATGTAGTGTGGTCGTGATGTATAGTTTTTTATTCTAGTTTCACTAAAATGCCATTTGCAGCTCATAACAATCTCTGATCTCGACAATGTCATCAAACAATGCGGTGGAGCCGAAGTCAGTGGGAAATGTAGGCCAAGATTTAATGAAAGCGTTAGAGCATCTACAAAGAGCACGCAGCAAAATGAGAGAAATCGATGGTGTGACAAATACCAAAGATAATCAGGTTCGTAGATAAAAACTATTTATAAGAAGAACGCTCAATCTTTTTTTTAAGAGTTCAAAAGTCATGAGACAACTAGAAGGAATCACTGCTGTTGTGGAACGATGCTTGGGAAAAAATCAAGATTTGGGCGGTGTGATCAGTGGCAAAATGGTACGGGTTATAAAGAAGCAAGAGTAAAAAACAGCATTTTAAGGAATCCATCTAACCTTTTTCATTTAGTGATAAGACTAATGAAATTATTTCAGGAGTGCTCTACGTGTGGCTCGAACTCTGTTGAAATTCTTTCCGACGGACAGGATTCTTCAAAAACAAAAACATCCGTGAAATCTGACGAATCTTTTGTAAATACGACTCGAAAAGATGATGAGGGCAACCACGCAGTTTTGAATTCGTCGGTGATGCGGATGATGAAAGTTCATGAAGCTGAGAAAGAAGAAGAAGATCTTCTGTTGAAAACTATTCCAACATCTTACACTTCTACTTCCACTCTGATGCCTCCATCTAAAAGAAAGAAATTAGACCGAGCCCAAAAAGATGATAACACAAGTACCACCCTCAATGATGTCCCTGATTTTGGAATGCTTCTTCAAAATATTTTTGAAGCATCGTCGGAAACGTTGCCAGCTGATTCAACATTATCAGTATCCACAGAGTTGGATGATAATAGAAAGGAAAATATCGAACAGAATACATTCAATGAAATGTTACAGGTATGTTGACGTTCATGAACCGCATATTTTGTTATAGTTGTGCTCAACAAAACTAGTAAAATTTACAGCTTCTACTTGCTAACGCTGGATCTCAAGGTTTGCAAGTTGAGAGCCCTAGTGATGATGACACTGTGTCAACTGCATCGTCCTCATCGCAGCACCCGGACACAATTTCCAAAGACGTAGTTGATAGCATTACTTCTATTCTGGAACAAACAAAAAAGATTTCTGAGAAGCCCAATACCTCGACGACATCCTTCGATTCGCAAGTACTCAAAAGGAAAACGGTCAAGCCAGTGATGAGTGCCAGCGGAGAAGGATTCTTGTGCCCTCATGAAGGTTGTAATAAAATATTCAAAGAAAGAGGATCAGTTGGTCGACACTTGATCACGCATACCGGAAAGCGTTTCCAGGTAGGCCTCAGCGGTATAATGATTATACTTTGTACATATAATGAGCAAAGATTTCGACCTTTCAAACCAAATTCCTTATTTTTCAGTGTGATCAGTGTTCGGCATCTTATACACAGAAAAATGCACTGAAAGTTCATATGCAAGTTCACTCAAACCCGGACTTGTACAAATGTGGCGTGTGTGGTTTCAAATATGGAACACAAAATGGCCTTCGACAACACATGAAGGTAAAAAGCTTCATTAGACATAAAAACTAGGTCGAATGTTTACAGAGTAACGGAGCTTGTATCAGGCAGATGAATCGCAATCCTACAATGGATGGAGTGGGATTGGAATCTTCTTTGACCGATCTGATCCAAAATGTCATTGCTTCTGGTGCGACTCACCAGCAGACACTATGATTTGCCTCAAGTCATTAATTTAATTGTTTATTTATTACGTGTATGTGTTTTTCTAAACTAAAGTCACATATCAAACCTTAACGAAAAGTTCCTGTTTCTAAACTGTTGAAAATAAAGTCGCATGTGCTTCAGTGCCGAACATAGTCGAAGGGTTTCTCAGTTTCTGTTGCACCGCAGGTTGCCAACAAAGTCTAATCATATGTAATTTATTCATTTAGTATCAATGATAACACGAATTATTTTCCGTAAACTGGTGGGCATTGCGAAGGATGAACACATCCAGTTGGTCCTCTAACGAAGCCTGGTTTACATTGACAAACGTTCAGGATGCATTGAAGAGTACAGATTTGAATGTTCGGCTTTTGACAACTTGGTTCACATGCAGATCCGCAGGTTTTGAACACTTCGTTAGTTGGACATCCATGAGCACCATGGGAAACGGTTGCTAAAAAGCAAGTAGCAAGGACAAGAGCGATGAAAAACTTCTGAAAGTTTATATTCAGTGGGCTTTAAGAACAGTAATTGGGGAACTTACCATTTTTAGTACGACTAGAAGTTGGGTGGAAACAACTCAACTCTCAACCGTTTTATACCCGTTTTCGAGACAATCGGTCTATTGAAACTATTGTTGCGCTTTGTGATTTTTTCATTCATTAGAAACCATTTCAATTTTGGTTCCGGAACAGGAAGTTTTCTTTGTCTAATTGAAAAACAACTTGAATAAAATGAATGAAAAAATGTATTTTGCTTGAATTCAAAAAAAAAACTTTGGAATGTACAAGTGAAAATTTCATGAAGGTTTCAACTTCAAAAGTTTGAACTTTTGATCTTATCATCTTCTCTGGTTTTGAGTCCTCTAACAGTAAACGTTTATCTTATTTTCATGTTTTCGTATGACTTTTTGAGTTATCGAAAAGCTTGGAATATGACACTTTTCGAAAGCGACTTCCGCTTTCTGACCAGTTATATATCAAGTTTTGAAAATAAATTCTCAGAATTTAAGTGAGAGAATATAACAGCACTTGTGAAAGAACGACAGTCCAAAACTGATACATTTCATTGCAATAGACTGTTCTAACAAGTCCGTTATCCTTGTGTTTCTTTATGTAATGTGGTTTTGGAATCAGATAAGTTCTGAAATGATTCATCAATGAAACTGAAGACATAAAGAGGCGAGAGATTTCAAGAGCGGGGGACACAAAATAACTGAAAGGGAGAAGAAACTAAGAAGCAGAGTTGGGGATATTCTAATGATATTAGTTGAGATGAAAATAAATCGGAAGATAAGAAAAATAATCACAAAGTGAAGAAAAACAAGACAAATAGGGGAAAGTGGAGGAGAAAGAAAAAAAAAACAATTTAGGCACCTTTGTCGACCAGAAAAAGAAGTGTTTTAAGACAAAACGGATCTCCAGTAATTCCAGCTAAAACTAAAATTGAAACTCCAGAGAAACATTTTGGGTTGACAACTCGTAAAACTTATTATTGAATTTGAAATTTGAAACAAAAAATTGTTGTATCCTAAAGAAGTAGCGATGGTACACAAGCTAAAAAAGAATCATGGACAACATCCATTGTGGAAAGAGATGAGGAGATAGAGGAGAGGGAAAAGAGGAAGTAAGCGAAACAGTTTGGAAAGTGTTTTGCAAGGAAGTTTTTTGTGAGTTTTGATGGGAGTTGCACACAGTGTGCATGAGCAAACTGAGAGAAACGCCCGGCAATTGATAAATGCGATGATATGGTCATTGAATTGGGGTTGAATGAAAGATGGTGAGGTCGGTGCCAGTAAATTCTTCTTCGCGTTCGAAAAAATTGAAAGAACTGGAACCAGATGGAGGCTTAGAAGCCGGGGATGACACAGTAAGCTTCCAGGGCTGAGAGAAGGAGGTACATCAACCAGAGGAAGCAGAAGAACATTGATGTCATCCACTGAAAGAAGATTATTATTCGAGAATCAAGACAGGAAATCTTTGAGAAAAACTTACCCTTAAAGCGGTTGGTCCTCCCAATTCTCCTCCAACCTTCTTGTTTCTTCTCAGGACCAAAACAGCGATACACAACAATGCTTCAACACAGAAAATAAGTACGGAGAATCCAAGATTTCCTGGGTCGACCAAGAATTTGCTTCCCTTGTTCCAATGGTAGATGGCCGCCATTGACCAGGCAATTCCGATACCCAAGAAAACGTTGACAGCGTTAGATCCGGTAACGTTTCCGACAGCGTTATCAGCGTACTTGTCTTGAACGGCAGACACCTTTGAAGCGAAAGTATCTGGAACAGATGTTCCCAAAGCAACAAACGAAATAGCAGTGACGGAATCTTTCAATCCAACCCAGCATCCGAATTGGGAGGCAAGGTCTCCTACGACTGCAGTGAGAACTCCAATCATGAAGATAGCAACGACGAATGTTGCCCATCCTCCAAGGTAGTCAGTTGGTGGAATAGTGGCAAAAGTGAGTTTCCATGGAACAGTGATAACGTGCATGAAGTAGTCCATGCATCCTGGCTCTTCTGGCTCTTTTTCTTCTCCATCATCTCCATCCTCATCCTCATCATCATCATCTCCAGCGGAGACAACAAGAGCCTCCATAAATTGTTCTCTCCATGAGTGAGTTCCAAGCATGATGCGGGTGTTGGCGTTCTTGATCATACGGTCGACAATTCCCTAAATATCCTTATGATAGGATGTCAGTCATTTCGAAAGTGTATTACCTGGAATTCCTTTGATTCTCTGATAGTAATCTGGCACTTTGTGAATTCTCCGAGTCTTGGTTTTCCCATCTCAGCAATCTCAAGTTGAGATGGTGTGAGTGAGGTGGTGACCTCGTCATCTCCTGAAAACAGTTTTTACAGTGAGATCCCAAAGTTCTTCAAAAAGAACAGAAAAAAGTAAATAAGCCAAAGGCCCCGTATTCAACTCAATGTCAACAAATTGATAGATGTGTGTTAGCGTGTAGAACATAATTACAGTATGATTGCATGCGTTGATCTCAATCACAAAACGTTACCGCCTTTCATTCCAGCAATCCATGATCCGAGACGGTTTCGGAATCGACTTGTGAGGTGAGGTGAGTTGGATTGTGAAGAACGACGTGGATCCGACGACGGTTGAAGCAAGTCAACACTGGCTGCTCGAGCGGACTTATCGGTTGGAGCAAGTGCTGTGAATAAGTATGAAAAGGTGATAAAGGGGAGACAGGAGGTGGAGGATTGGAGGAGAAGGAATGAGAAGTGGGAAATGGATTGGACCGAACTTAAAATACCTACTCTATATTGACTATTGATAAATATATTGAGGGTGGACATGTTAATTACAAAAGCTTTTATACCACGATTTGGAGTGATGCTCTGGATCTCCTGTACAGAGTTCAACAGAACACACTCCTTTTATAAATATACAACATCACCTACCGGTTTCGGTGTTCGAGTCCTTGGATTCCGAAGCAACTGACGATCCTCTCTTGCGTTCCATACGACGTTGGAAGCGCTCTTGGATTCGTGACAAGTCTAGAGAGAAAGAGTCAATCACAAACACAACATTGATGAGACGAATAAGGTGATAAATAGATAATAAGTGGGTGATTATTGTTTTTATTCTTGTGAATTAACTCCAATATTGGAGGTTGTGCATGTAGAAGTATGAAAGTTATCTGCAATGTTTCAAAAACAAACTTACCATTCATCTTCTTCGCCCAGATTGGTGGAGAGAGCTCGATATAGAAATAGTCGGAGCGTTCGTATTGTTCGGTATCAATAATTCCAATGTCGATAGTAGCTCTAAAAATAATGGGAATCACATGGAAAATTCTATATACCGGTAATTACTCAGTCTGGTTATCCTCGAATACAATTTCTCCCTCCTTCATTTCGAAGTGCTTGTCAGCTTGGGCTGTTCCTTCGATTGTTCTGAAAGTTATATATTTCGTTACTAGAGCTCGATTTGTTGACAAACATTTGTTGAAGGTGCCGCACTCTAGTTGTTTTTTGTTTATAAATTGGTGTTCTAATTCCCATTCGGAGCCGATTATCAAAATAAAGATATATATTCTTCAACCCCACCTAGATCAAAATACTTTTATTTGATTCAAAAGACCCATGTTTTCCAAAAAGAGTAGCTAAAGATGGCAAATCACCGATATAGTATATACCCTGATCTTTGAAACATTTTGTAAACATAACTTTTCTTTTCTTTATCTATCTATCTTGTATGCAACATCAGGTCATAGTTCAATTAGTCTGTACTCACCCGTTTTACCTTCTTGCCTATTCTTCCACCCAATCATTAATCAAATAAACTATTTCTACCAACCCTGCTCTCTCACACAAATTTCTCAAGCATCGTGTAAACACCGTCCTCAAATGACGCACTTACTCTTCTTCGGAGAAAGGTAGTAAGAAGGCTTATCTCGCCCTATTAATCAACATTTAAGTAAAACAGTGGGAATACCTGAATGGAATGACGACCTTTCCACGGGCTCCAGAATGTCTTTTCATTTGGAGTGACAAATGTCCGCAGTTCTCAACAACTTGGAAGTGATCATGGTCGAATCCGAAAACTCCAGCATGATCGTCATCAAGAATCATGATAGTGGCGGTGTTTGGCATTTCGAGCTGTGCAACTGGAAGTCCTCCAATTCTTGTTGGATCAATAATTATTCCGTCCTTAGTGCGAACACGAAGATTTGTTAAGCGAAGGTAGAAGTGTTCATCCTCTTCAAAAACATCGTCATCGACAACTTCGATGGTGACCTTCTGATGCTTATCTTCTGGGTAGAAAGTGAGAGTTCCTTTAACTGGGATATAATCAGATCCAGCGTTAGCAGTTCCGTCTTCAGTAAAGTAGTCAACCATAACAGTGAGACCTTCTGGTCCTCCATCTCTGAAATGTAGAGATCAATACTATACATCTAATTATCAAAAAAAGTAGTTACTACCTTTGAAAAAAAAATTAAACCGTATACTTATACCTACCTTCCAACCACAACATCGAAAGAGCCAACACTTTCGAGGACTGTGTAATGAGCTGGATCCAAGAAGATTTTGCAAGTGTTGTCACGCAACTGCTTCTCTTGAGCCTGTACCAACTGAAATTAGCCGAGGTGTTCAATGAGTTAGGGTTAGTCCTTGCGATGCACCACACTATTATCGATTTTAATTGTATTGAGAAGTAGAAAAGTTTTTTTGAAATTTAATATTGTTTTCGTTTTCTCTGTCAGTATTTTGTAGGATAGAAATCAATTAGAAGTAATGAATAGCTACCAGTCAGATACTATATGAAGATTTCTGTAGAAATAACATGCTACATTATCATGACTTTAGAAGTGAGAAGTAGAAATGTGTATTAAATTTTAGTTGATGAAGAATATCCAACATTACCGGCATTCTTGCAAACTTACAGCATCAAGAGCCTTGTTGTGCTCTTTGTCGATTCGCTTCTTAACAATGTCTCCACCACCGATAAGTCTGCGAGTAGCTTGAACACGGTAGAAAGCGCGGGATTTCGGTCCTCTGTAAATTGGTATTTGCCCTCTTGAAACATTTCAAAAGTGTATAAATTACCTGCTAATCATTTCATACTCAGCTTGTTTCTGGAGTTCGGTTGGGGTAATATGAGGGTTTTGTTTTCTGATCTCTCTCATTAACTCGATGAATTCTTGACGATGCTCCTCGAAGGCCTTGAGTGCTGGGTCGGCAGCTCCCTTAAAATGTACAAATTGCATCCAAATATCAATTCTATGTTTATCCGGAATTTCGAAAGAAAAACATACCACAGGGGAACCGTTTTCCAACATTTTCATTTCTTCGGCTTCTGTTGCAATCATTTGTCCATGAGAACCTCTGCGATATCTGTGAGGCAAGAATCTGTTTTGGATAATCTTGATATCAGCCATATAAGCAGTTCCGACGGTGAGTGGGAAGAACACAAAAGTCAAGAGTCCCTCCCAGATCTCGATCTCTCCTGGGGAGAAGAAAGCAAGGATCAAGTAGAGCCAGACGTAAGCGAAGATTGACCATGTAGCAGTAACACAAAACACGTCCAAATGTTTCTGACGACGGATTTCTCCCTTTGGAATAACAACGACACAAATAGCAATAATCATGAACAGATTGAAAGCCGCGGAACCGACGATAGTATTTGGTCCGAGGTCTCCTGCTTCAAATCCTCTGGCGATGACCTGAAATACGGAGAATAAGACAAAACGGGTGTCCATCAACACAACAAGTTTCAATGATTTCATAGATCTTGTTTTTTCATTTCTATATGTTTTCCAAAGAATAAAATGCTCACCTCAATAATGGAAAGCAAAATTTCAGGAGCAGATGATCCGAGTGCCATAAGTGTCAAGTTGGAAACAGTATCGTTCCAAATGCGCACTTGCACTTCCATAGGGTCAAGTCCAGGTCGTTTAACTACAATCGTTCGTTCCATTGATGTGATCACTTCGATGGAGCTCATGAATCTATCAGCGACGATAGAAATACCCAAGAACATGTAGGCGATGACGAAAAAGTACAGTATTCCACGGATAATTCTGTCTTGTGCTGAAAGGTCCAAGAATGGCCTCCTGAAAAACCGTTTTGTTTATTACTTTTATTTGTTCTCTTTTCGAATTTTATCTATCGGATTGGAAAAAATCCAAAATCCCATTCTCATGTACACACATGTTCTTGATTTTTGTGTTCATCGCATTTTCGATTTGAGGCGCTAAACCGATCAGTCTCACTTGATTTATGCGCTCATTTCCAGATGTTTCTCATTTTTGCATTGCTTTTCATTTCATTTACACATCATTTCACTGGGAAAATAAGTGTATGGAGAAGATCATTGTAGTAGCCTCCTGTTGAGTTCAATGTTAACGATTAGCAAGCTCGTATGATTTCTCCAGTTAATCTATGACAGAGAAGGAAGGGCCTCTTTAATTTCTGAACGTTTCTTATGTTGAACGAAAAAAAAACAAACAAGAAGTATTGGGACTACTTTCTGTTTTTCATAGCTTTTAGAGTGTTCAAATAAAATTTGTAAATTGTCTGGTTAGAAGTTTTTCCACGAAAAAAGGAGCGCTTTGTGGTACTGAAGCCAAAAATGTTCAAAAATGACTTGCTGGTAAATCCTTCTTCAATTAAGTCCCCAAAACCTTCATATTCAAGCATATATATATACCAAAAACTTACCAAATTGGTACAACAAGTCCATCGATGCAGTTTCTAGTGGCGTCTGCGGCAGAACAGTTGGATCCGGCATCTGCAAGACCAGCAAGGGCCACCAGAGAGGCTACTGCTAGCCAACACCCCAGGCGAGTCATTCAACTGAAACTTGTGAAAGTTCAATGGAAGAATTGTGAAAAGAAAAACATTGGAGCCCAACGAAAAAAAAACGAGAAAGAGAATGAAAAAAGACAGGTGTTATTTCAAAGAGGTGATGGTGGTACATCATTATAAATGAGTAAAAAAGAAAAGAGGAAAATGAAATGAAAATAAAAAAAAAGATCTTTGAGATTTTCAGGGATTTCTAAGCAATCTTTTTTCTTTTTCTTAAACAGGAGCTTAGAACTCATATCCTGCTTAAACCTTATCAAAACTCAAATCAAGCCAACGTTTCAATTGATTGTAACAACTGTCAGGGAAACAAGATGAATGAGGTAGAAAATATAAGAAGAAAATTTTCTGAGAGAATCATCTGATGAAGAATTGAAGAAAAGAGCAAAGATTCGGAAAAAAGATTATATGCGCCTTTCTATCCCTCTCTGGTGCCGCACTGGGGTGTGGATAAAGTTGATAAAAAAGCCGAAGGGATGACGAGTAAAATTTCGAGATGGAGAAACAGAGAGATGAAGATCGAGAACATGCACATACACGCAAGGAAGGCTTGAAGAAGAAGGAAAAGAAAGAAGAAAGAAAAGAACATGATGGTGATGACTGGTGTAATGACGACGAGGAAAAAGTCGATGGAGAGGAAAGAAGATCTTAGTCAGTTCAACTCGACTTTTGCTCCACCACGACCACGTACTACCTTAGCTTCTCCACAGAGGGAAGCGATGCACTATGAGGATATTGGGGCGGACCCCGAAGTAGAGAGACATCTAGAGAAACGCCGAACGGTCTGAAGGAGGTAGGAGGACACACATACAATACGCGCCCCCGGGGCACCACTTGAACTTGCTCCTCACCTACTAACTTTTATCTTTGGCTTGCCTTATCTCTCAGCAACTCGGACTAACAGTTTGTCCTTACTCTACGAGAAGCACAAGAATTGAAAATTTTCAAGTGTTATCTTATTTTATGGAACAATGGAGATTTATGAAAATTCAAAACTTTCAGTTCTAACAATCTGGAAATAAATTGAAATCCGATCTAGCAATGACTGAACAATTTTATAATTATTGAAAAAATCTGAATGGTCATCGAGGAAATAAGAATGAACTCGTTGAAGAAAACGAGAATAGAACTTTGGAATTCTTGAAGATAGCTCCGCCCATTTTCGCTTCAACAATTTTTCATTGCTAATTGAACCCAGATTTCTTTTCAATACTTTTTTCTCCAAATCTCCAAGCTTCCAACAAAAATCTGAGAATGAGAAAAAACTAAGTTTTAAAAAACTTTAAAGTTTTTTAGGTAGGCTCGGAACCTTGATTTAATAAAATGCTTTAGAAAAGATAAAATCACCACGAGCTATGCTGTTGGTCGTCCAAAACGTAGAATTTAATCCGAGGATTAAAGTTTTAGATTCTTTTGAATTTTCAAACAGATGTGCGGATTAGTTAAATTGGGTCTACTTATTTCCGGTTAGCAGGTTTCACATAGTGAGGAAACTAAGTTATGTGTGAAGCTTGTTTTTAATCAACTTCTTCTCGGATCTTTTTCTAGACATTATAGTAGTTGTAGATGGAAATTGAGTTTTTCTAAAACTTGTATTTTTGAATTGCAAAAATCAGAAAACTCACTATTAGGCTTTTTGAAAAAGCTGAATGAAATTACCTTCTCGAGACGGACCTTCGTGAGTTTTCATGAAGTTCGAGACGTGTTCTTGACTAAAGTTGAGATAACCTGAGGAAAGGTCACCTAATGAATCGAAGTTCATACTGGAAAAAAATCACAAACTGTGTCGCTGGAGTTTGGGCATCGGACGTAAGTAAAAGGAGACAAACAAAAACTTCATCTCTATTTCTAACTCTCTATTTCTGCGTTTTCCCGTCCCCTCACCACCGCCTAAATATATCATTATTAATCTGGCGACACGCGATCTGTCTCTATTTCTTTTTCTCTTCCTATTTCTACACCCTTAACTTCAATGCTACTGACCCACCTGCTATGCTCCACCGAGCTTTTTGCGCTCTCTCTCTGTTAATTCATAAGAAACAAAGATTCAAGATAATATACGTACAACAGTGAAAAAGACGAGGAAGCCTTAGTTGTGTCGTATACTTCTTTTTTCAGAAAAAAAAACAACAAGAGTCATGAAGACGGCCTTGCAAAAGAGACTAGATTAGGATAAGGGAAAATGGCTTGCGCGGCAAAACGGGAAAATGAATATGGCTCCTAGGGTTGTGCCCCTCTTTATTCTCCTTTCTTATTCTTCAGAATCTCACAACTATTGAATGTCTTGTTTGGAAACGACGAGTGCGGATGCCAGATTTGGTAGATTTTATTATGAGATCAAAGTGTCGAATCAAATTATTTAACCAAAACGACATTCCTCAAAACAGACCGTAATCAGTTAGTAGGGAGATCGTAGCGATTCAACCAGAGTTGAAAGAAAAGGAAAACATACAAAATAGAAACGACCAAAAGAAAGAGTATGTTGGATTACGGTTTAGACCATGATTATGACGTGGCACCGCAAAAAACAAGAACCAGATCAATTCAAACTATGTCGGAGGAGAAAGACATTGATACCTAGGTAGACTCTTTTTTTCGACAAAAAAAATAAAAAAAAATATTTTTTCAAAGTTTACAAAAGGGATTACGGGGAGTCGTTGTGTTTATCAAAACACAAGAGTTTTTAATAGAATTAAATAAATGTGCATTTTAGAAAAAAAGGAAGATAATAATGAAACATGATGACCTGAATAGAAAACTATAACTGATAATTATGATTGTGAGAAGTATTGATTAAAACAGACTTAGATGCTTTTTACAAGGTTCAACTGGGATTTTTGAAAGTTTGGTTTCCTGTGTTTTTAAAAATTGAACAGCACATACTGGCAAAATCATCCAGCTAGTGACAAAAAGTACATTAGACTTGCAATACCCAAGATCAGTCCCAATTTTTTTCTTAGTAGATAATACCACTTTACTACTACAACCATTGTGACTCTCTCTCTTTCCCGACCATTGTACTACTGGGTGGAAATGATTGGTTATACTCTCGCTCCATGTTTGATTAGAGATGTGCACTGGCAGGTTATCCACTTGAGAGATAACGGTTGCACCGCCCGTTTGGGAGCAAGAATGAACTGAGAAAGAAATCTGGTGATGGTTTATATGTGTATTTTTTGAATTAAAGAAGTCGAGGATAGAAATCATGACCATAATATTGCATGTAAGAGAGAAACGTGAAGACTTTAAAGCCAAGATAATAGCGGTGTGGGGCTCATGACACTGGCAATTATTACATGCAGTCCCGACTAACAATAACTGAGGAAAAAGGAAAGGAGCCGCACGCGATATGAACGATTAAAGCTGCCAAGGTGGG
>GL379809.1:886426-900071 GCA_000143925.2 Caenorhabditis brenneri
AAAAAAGATTATATGCGCCTTTCTATCCCTCTCTGGTGCCGCACTGGGGTGTGGATAAAGTTGATAAAAAAGCCGAAGGGATGACGAGTAAAATTTCGAGATGGAGAAACAGAGAGATGAAGATCGAGAACATGCACATACACGCAAGGAAGGCTTGAAGAAGAAGGAAAAGAAAGAAGAAAGAAAAGAACATGATGGTGATGACTGGTGTAATGACGACGAGGAAAAAGTCGAGGGAGAGGAAAGAAGATCTTAGTCAGTTCAACTCGACTTTTGCTCCACCACGACCACGTACTACCTTAGCTTCTCCACAGAGGGAAGCGATGCACTATGAGGATATTGGGGCGGACCCCGAAGTAGAGAGACATCTAGAGAAACGCCGAACGGTCTGAAGGAGGTAGGAGGACACACATACAATACGCGCCCCCGGGGCACCACTTGAACTTGCTCCTCACCTACTAACTTTTATCTTTGGCTTGTCTTATCTCTCAGCAACTCGGACTAACAGTTTGCCCTTACTCTACGAGAAGCACAAGAATTGAAAATTTTCAAGTGTTATCTTATTTTATGGAACAATGGAGATTTATGAAAATTCAAAACTTTCAGTTCTAACAATCTGGAAATAAATTGAAATCCGATCTAGCAATGACTGAACAATTTTATAATTATTGAAAAATCTGAATGGTCATCGAGGAAATAAGAATGAACTCGGTGAAGAAAACGAGAATAGAACTTTGGAATTCTTGAAGATAGCTCCGCCCATTTTCGCTTCAACAATTTTTCATTGCTAATTGAACCCAGATTTCTTTTCAATACTTTTTTCTCCAAATCTCCAAGCTTCCAACAAAAATCTGAGAATGAGAAAAAACTAAGTTTTAAAAAACTTTAAAGTTTTTTAGGTAGGCTCGGAAACTTGATTAAATAAAATGCTTTAGAAAAGATAAAATCACCACGAGCTATGCTGTTGGTCGTCCAAAACGTAGAATTTAATCCGAGGATTAAAGTTTTAGATTCTTTTGAATTTTCAAACAGATGTGCGGATTAGTTAAATTGGGTCTACTTATTTCCGTTTAGCAGGTTTCACATAGTGAGGAAACTAAGTTATGTGTGAAGCTTGTTTTTAATCAACTCCTTCTCGGATCTTTTTCTAGACATTATAGTAACTGTAGATGGAAATGGAGTTTTTCTAAAACTTGTATTTTTGAATTGCAAAAATCAGAAAACTCACTATAAGGCTTTTTGAAAAAGCTGAATGAAATTACCTTCTCGAGACGGACCTTCGTGAGTTTTCATGAAGTTCGAGACGTGTTCTTGACTAAAGTTGAGATAACCTGAGGAAAGGTCACCTAATGAATCGAAATTCATACTGGAAAAAAAATCACAAACTGAGTCGCTGGAGTTTGGGCATCGGACGTAAGTAAAAGGAGACAAACAAAAACTTCATCTCTATTTCTAACTCTCTATTTCTGCGTTTTCCCGTCCCCTCACCACCGCCTAAATATATCATTATTAATCTGGCGACACGCGATCTGTCTCTATTTCTTTTTCTCTTCCTATTTCTACACCCTTAACTTCAATGCTACTGACCCACCTGCTATGCTCCGCCGAGCTTTTTGCGCTCTCTCTCTGTTAATTCATAAGAAACAAAGATTCAAGATAATATACGTACAACAGTGAAAAGACGAGGAAGCCTTAGTTGTGTCGTATACTTCTTTTTTCAGAAAAAAAAACAACAAGAGTCATGAAGACGGCCTTGCAAAAGAGACTAGATTAGGATAAGGGAAAATGGCTTGCGCGGCAAAACGGGAAAATGAATATGGCTCCTAGGGTTTTGCCCCTCTTTATTCTCCTTTCTTATTCTTCAGAATCTCACAACTATTGAATGTCTTGTTTGGAAATGACGAGTGCGGATGCCAGATTTTGGTAGATTTTATTATGAGATCAAAGTGTTGAATCAAAATATTTAACCAATCGGGAAACGAAATTCCTCAAAACAGACCATAATCAGTTAGTAGGGAGATCGTAGAGATTCAACCAGAGTTGAAAGAAACGGAAAACATACAAAATAGAAACGACCAAAAGAAAGAGTATGTTGGATTACGGTTTAGACCATGATTATGACGTGGCACCGCAAAAAACAAGAACCAGATCAATTCAAACTATGTCGGAGGAGAAAGACATTGATACCTAGGTAGACTCTTTTTTTCGACAAAAAAAATTAAAAAAAATATTTTTTCAAAGTTTACAAAAGGGATTACGGGGAGTCGTTGTGTTTATCAAAACACAAGAGTTTTTAATAGAATTAAATAAATGTGCATTTTAGAAAAAAAGGAAGATAATAATGAAACATGAGGACCTGAATAGAAAACTATAACTGATAATTATGATTGTGAGAAGTATTGATTAAAACAGACTTAGATGCTTTTTTACAAGGTTCAACTGGGATTTTTGAAAGTTTGGTTTCCTGTGTTTTTAAAAATTGAACAGCACATACTGGCAAAATCATCCAGCTAGTGACAAAAAGTACATTAGACTTGCAATACCCAAGATCAGTCCCAATTTTTTTCTTAGTAGATAATACCACTTTACTACTACAACCATTGTGACTCTCTCTCTTTCCCGACCATTGTACTACTGGGTGGAAATGATTGGTTATACTCTCGCTCCATGTTTGATTAGAGATGTGCACTGGCAGGTTATCCACTTGAGAGATAACGGTTGCACCGCCCGTTTGGGAGCAAGAATGAACTGAGAAAGAAATCTGGTGATGGTTTATATGTGTATTTTTTGAATTAAAGAAGTCGAGGATAGAAATCATGACCATAATATTGCATGTAAGAGAGAAACGTGAAGACTTTAAAGCCAAGATAATAGCGGTGTGGGGCTCATGACACTGGCAATTATTACATGCAGTCCTGACTAACAATAACTGAGGAAAAAGGAAGGAAGCGCACGCGATATGAACGATTAAAGCTGCAAGGTGGGACACTAGAAAAAGAACTAGACCAGTTTTGAAAAATTATATGTCAATCAAAATGGGAAAGGTGTGTTCCGAAGAAAAACCGCAGAGGACCTTGTCACACCATCCATAATATTTTGCCGCCGTTTCGGCATCCGTCGACACTCTTCTGCAGACACATACACTAGGATCAAGTTACACGACATATCCTTTGTTTTTTGTAGATGATGGCCACAGAGAAAATAGAAGAATTGAAAAATGAGAGAGAGGGTGTGAGTGTGTGAGAAAAGTCCAGATTTCGCTTTCAAAAAATGTTCATCATGTTCTTCAAACACCCTAAGAAGGACTGAAAGAGATGAACCAGCTCACCGTTATCATCAGAGCGTTAATGAAGAACACAAATTCAGATATGGAAATGCTTCCCTCAAGGAATTGTATTGTACTACATATTAACTTTTGAGCTTAGGAAAAATTGAGGCTAAAACTCATGTGCTAGTCAAAGCCTTCAAGCAAACTTGATGCAAATATACAAAATAAATTCATTGCTGTAGCTTAGGTATCGGGAATGGAATATGTGAACTAAAAGTAAAATGCAAGCTATTCAATCATTCAATCTTGGAAGAATCTACAAAACTCTTTTACCTCTGAGCTACTTACAAAAAAAGGCGGAGCCCATTTTCTACAAGAAATGGCACCGAAGCATCCGAAGCCTTCCAATATTGGTTGGTGCTTTTGACACTCGAAACAAGTACTTGTGAGATGTGTGTGTTGCCATTCCCAAAGACGAAGCAGAAAAGAGATGTGCTGAGATTTTGAGATTGCGAGGGCGAGAAGAGCCGATCAAACAATCGGACCGAAGGAGGGAAGATATGCCGATAGTTGAGCTGCAGAAAAGAGTACAGTACTAAGTGTGCGCAGTTTTTCAACCATGTTTGCGTCACACTTGATAAAGGGGTTCATCGGTTGACGAGATATCAATGATTCACTGCAGTCCAGATTTGACCGATTGTGAAGAATTTTGAATCGATAAACAGGCTTACCAATTCTATTCTCCTTTGTTTTTCTTTGAATTTTCAGCTTAATTCGTGAATTCCTTTATATCATGTTAATTTTTAACAATTTTTCTTCAAAATCACAGAAAAATGCCAGAAGTTTCTCACAATTTTTTGTTGTACAAAAGTTCTCTTTATTTTTCAATAGTCTGTAAATGAAAAGGAACAAGATTATCACCTGGACAAAGTTTTCGGAAGCTCGTGCTGCACGGACTCGCAAAGCGACCATTTAGAAAGGAGAAATAGTATTCAGCACCAAGAGATTGGAAAAATGAAACTAGTTGATCCGTACTTCAGATAGTGAACGAGTATGTACAAAAAATATTCAACGAAACGACCGAAATGGGATGCGGACACCCCCTATAAACGAAAGAACAGGAAAGAACGGCAGAGCATAAAAAATGCATTGGGGACGAGGAAAAATAAACGAGGAAGAAGGTGATGATGATGGCCGCCCTGGTGGATTTGAAAAAGGGGCCTTCAACCTATGAGAAGTAAGGTACACAAGTGGAAAGAGATACACATGTTCCTTACAACAATGACGTGGAAAATGGCCATAGGGAATATGATATCCTTTGCAAAACGATTGCAGAAAAAAGCAATGAAACTTTGCACTCAGATAAAAACAGAAGAGCAAGAGGACGTAATTTTGGATCTGGAAATGTTGAGAAAAGGGAGGAAAACGTGGATCTTTGCAAAATTTGAAGGTTCGAAAGAAGAAGAAAAAAAAATTATAGGTTTACCTCTCAAGGCGTTGAGAAAGGAAAATTGATGTCCTTGTTTTTGAGAAACCTGGGATGATAAATTGCAGGAAAAACAATTTGGACACTAAACGAACAATCTGTAAAATTGGAGTGAACGTTTGAGTTTTGATTGAATTAACTCACGGTTCAACAAAATAACTGGGTAATGTTTCAAATATCAATTATAAGTTAGAACCTATGTTTTGGAGTTTTTTTTTGCCAGCCACTCCGATTGGATTCTAATAAATGAATATCGGAATTGACATATTGAACCATACAAAACAATATATATTCTGCTTGTTCGAAAGAGTTCTCAATGATTTATCTTTTAACTAAAAATTATCACAAGACTAAAAAGCTTGTCACAACAAAATCAGGAACTAATCAAGAAGGTTATCCGTTTCAATTTCAAGAAAAAATCACAACTCGAGTCGCGTATATGTTTTGCTCTTTCAATATACACACGTACTCCCTTCTCTTCGCTTTTCTATTTTCCGCCATCATCTTTTCCCGATTCTCATTTCCAAGCTTTTTTCTCAAAATTCTCTAGTGATTTTATTGGTCTCTCATTCATCTCTTCGGACACTGACACCACTGGCAACATTCGATTCTGTCCAATTTTTCTCTATTCCATCACCAATCGAAAAGCGATTAAGATCCGTTGTGTGTGTGTGTGAGCGAGTGCGTGTGAGAGTGTGTATCTTCTTGGCCCCATCGAAATCAACTGGTCGAAATGAAAAGCTCCGCGAGCCATCAGATCTATCGCCACAAGAAAGAGAGAGAGAGAATTCGAGGGAGAACTCCACTGATGAGACGTTTTTCAAAAAAACTTATTTTCGAGAGAGGGGACGGGATGGGAATAAGATGATATAAAAAAACGGGAAAAAACATAATCCGAACAACATGATTTCAATATTATTAGATGAGCTTTCTGTGTATCTTTGTACTCCTATACATGTGAAGCATAGGGAAAAGATCTGTTGTAATTTGGGTACTTTTCAGTATCGGAACTACCCTCATTATATAGCACACTGATCCATCCGGTCACTAACGTCTAGAAAAACAGGTAATAACGTTTTTCTCTGAACGTTTTCAAAGCAAGGTATTACTGATGTAACTGTAAAAAATATGTGGTTTGTACTAGTCGCTTAAGAAAGGAGTGAAAAATTATAATAATAAAATACAGATTGGATCTGGGAAGTTTATCTGACTAGACTACACAAATCATAAGGATGTGCTAGATACTCTAGACTTTTACACCAGAACTCTTGATAAGTATAATTTTCAATTCGTAAGATTTTGCCATACTCTTATACCTCCACTTTTTGTAAAACCACGGTAGGTTATTGGTAAGAAAAGTAACCCCGCTAGAGGGGTTTCCCTTGTGCTCTCGTCTCTAGTGCTAACAATATTTGTTACTACAAAAAGTTTGCAACGTCTATGTGATCTGTCTGAATTTCAAGTGCTTTTGACAAGATTTTCTCACAAAATGTAACCGATCAGAACACGTAGGCTTATTATAGATATGGTTCGCATCACAAGTCCGTTATGAACTTTGGCATTTCAATAGGATACGATTGTCACTTTTCGCTTTTACCACTTGAGAGATTCGGAGCATTGCGCATCGAACTATCCTTCTTTCCAACCTCAGACTTCAAATCTCGGAAGTTGGTACAAAGAAAAAAGAGAGAATGCGAATAGTAGAACAAACGAGGAGAGGGAAGGGAGTTGTAATGTACATACCTTGTACTGCCTTCAAGCAAATGTTTGTCGAACTACTACAGTAATTTACGAGAAATCCGTTTTTCTTTTTCTCTTTCTAACTGTATATCCCTTGTCTTGCTTTCAACACACTGTATGTATCTCAAGTGCTTACGTGAATGAATGTGTACATGGTGAGAGCCTATTGGCCTCAAAACGGGAGCCAACTGATTGCTTCTATTAATGATGAACTCCAATTTTCATTTCAAAAAGCAGAATATTTCGACGGGAGCTGTAACTATGTTAAAGAAGCTGTGAAAGCGAAAAGTAGTTTTCCCCTCAGGACTCCAGCATGAAAAAGAAGCGGAAGAGCTAAACTGTAGTGTTACGTGCCGGTAGTAGTGCCGCCGGTATATGCCGGTAAATTAGGCTATTTTTCGTACCGGCAATGCCGGAAAATGTCATGACGGTTGTAGAAGGCATCGCGGTAACCGGCATGACACATTTATTTAGTCGCCGACCGGCGAAATTTACCATGGCGGTAAACGGTAACAATTTACCGCCACGGTAACCGCCGGCGAGAAAATCGCATTTCGCCACGGCGGTTACCGGTGGCAGCAGAATTGTCCGAGAGGAGTACACAAACTGATTTTTTTTTAATTTTAGAATTTTTTTTTGTGAAAAATCGTAAATTTTTCGTTTCAAAAAACAATAATAAAGCAAAAACCCTGCATTTCCTCTCGGAATTTCTCAAATCAAGTTAAAAGTTAACCGAATTGAACAGAGTTGATAATTCTGCATCAAAATAAGCAAAACGTCTATCAAAATCGGCGTTTTTGGATGAATTGTTCTAATTTTTGAAACGTGAATGAGTAAAAGCTAACAAGACCTAACAATTAACAAAGTTTTGTAAGAGTAAGCAGGTTTTGAAACTCAAAAATAACAATTTTTGTTGATTTTATACGAGAAATCGTGAAACCTTTGTTTTATTTTTTGATTTGGCGTTAGTACACTAGCAGAATGTTCTATAGTGAAATAATTCATTTCAATGAAAATTCACTTGAACCATGTGCAATAATTAAAAGAAATAACAGTATAACCGGATAAAAATCGGAAAATGACTTATTTCGCTTTGCCTCGAAAATTTTGTACTGAATTTTCGTGACCACCAGCCTTGGACACGTATGAGAGAGAATTTGGAGATTCGGTATCACTTAAATATCCCGGACTTGCCAAAAAAGCACGTTAAAAAAGTAGGAAAAATTTTGTCCTCTCGGAGTCCACGAACTTTGTTTACCGTGCCGGTAACCGCCATGGCGACTACCGTGCTGCTTTACCGCCGCGGTAAATTTTACCGCGACGGTAACCGCCGGTAAATGCCGCCGGTAAACGGCACCAAAAAGTTTCATACCGGTAGCCGTTCATGCCGGTAAGTTCCGAAACGGCATGACTTTTGCCGTTACCGGCACGGCATCAGTCGGTAAAGACCACAGTGAACAAATTGCTAAAAATCGTCGGCGACACTACCGGCACGTAACACTACTAAACTGTCAAAAACCCATGATTAAATCCAGAAAAACGGATTACAATTAGGATTACGAAAATATCTTTTCCGGAATGTGCAACTTTTAGTGGATGGAAACATCCTCAATTCCAAATAAGTATCGCCAAAATAGCTGAAAATTACAAAAAAGACAGAAAGAGCTACTTGGAGCATCTCCATTTAACACCAGTCATCACTCGTGAAACACGGACGGACGGGGCGGGTCTGTCCCTCCGACGTTTAATGACTTTCGGCGGTGGCAACGACGACAACGACGAGTCTGAGGGACAAATGAAAAACACGGCTTCATTTAATTTGACACATATACACTCAATACGCATTCTTTTTTTTACTTCAAAATTCCTCCATTCGTTTCCGGATAAAACTTTTGTGCGCGATTTTCCGCCCAAAAGCGGTTTTTCTTTTTTCACAGTCAGATGGGCTTGACGGAAGCCCAATTTCCGGTTTTTCTTCCTCATATTCACCAGTCCAAAAAATCTCAACGTCACATGAACCAAATGAAAAGTGTAAGTTCAAATTGGTTTAAAGCTTTCGACTCTTGTCCTAACCCCAAGAAAACGGGGTAAAAGGGAAGGAAGGAAGGAAGGGCAAGATGAATTATTCAGGAAGTGTGTGTTTCGATAGGAATAGAAAAGAAAAAAGGAAGGAGAGAAAGAGTTGGAAGATGTTGGAATAGGAAAACGTTTAGTTTACCAGAAAAGGAAAAACGAAACAAGACGTTCTGAAGGAATAGTGTTATTTCAAGCAAAAAAAACAGAGGGGGGGGGGGGTGGGAATGAATAGGAGAGCTGGTCTATGGGTGGACTGAGGAACTTTAGAAACCCTCATTATAAGGGCACTTCGGACAGTTTACTTGACCAGCAATATTAACAAATAGGCTTACATGTCTTCCGAAAAAAACTGGAAAAGAAACTTATACTCGAAGAAGCTGAATTTTTTTTTTCGTTTGTCTCATTTTTCTGCGAAATAATTTTATGTGAGTTTTCAAAGTAAAAAATTTTTGTTCCCACAACTGACATTTTTCGAATTGGCTCAACTTTCATTTCCTTTCAAAGTGGATGCTTTTTTGATTTTCGAAAAATCTTGAATGATATTCTACTTTTTCAAAACATTTCAGATCTCTTGGATAAGAATCTGGTTCGTTCGTAGATTCAATCGAAGCAATTGCAAATTGAAAAAAAATACTTGTGTGGAAAAAAGCTTAAACAAAAATGAGCTATTCGAACGTTAGAGATAATAGAGCACCAGAACCACTTTTCGTCTATCTCTGAAAGGAAGAGCTCACACTCATAAAAGTGCTTCTCTTTCTTGCTTTTTCTGACTCCTGTTTTCTATCCTTCTCAATTTCTACTCCTCCTCTTCCTTTCCTGTGCTCGTTTTTGCAACAAAAAACCGATTCATTCATACACTATGACGTTATGGTGGAAAATAAGAGCGATATCAAAAGGCTAAGTAAAGAATCAGAAGATGAGTGACGTGTCAAAATAGATAAGAATTCGTGAGATTCGATTGGATGTTGATGCACCGGAAAACTCTTTAATTTGATTTCGAGAAGAGAAATGTCTACACTGAAAGCTTATCTTTTTTCCGTTCAACTTTTTCCTTCTCTTGCCATGACTAACCAACTACTCCTAAAAAAATGTCTCTAAAAAGGCAGGGAGAATCTGAATCTAGAGAGAGAGTGCGTGAAGTGTTAGAACATGTGATAGAGAAATAGGGTAGAAAGGAAATAAAAAGGGAAAAGGAGTGGTGGTTGAGGAGATGTCCCGCGGGAATTGTAGGACAACTGAAGCAGGCAAAACCAGTTTGACAGAGCGCTTATGGAAATGAGGAGCCGACAGAAAATGACCAGTTTGGAGTAGGATGGTGTCAGAGAAAGTTTACATCGAAGAAAACAATATACAAGTGACTGCGTTTAGGTAATTAGTTCGTTTGATGTTTTTAACTCGGCAATTGTACATAATTTCAAATATCTCAAAAACTTCAAGTTTATGGAATTACCTCTAAGCTTCCATCATATTTGAAGTCACTGGCTAACTTTAAACTCACAAAACTAGTATGTTCCATACTATTTCACACAATAAAGGACCTTGTTGAAATGTAGTGAACTTCAAGTTAGTATGTATTTAATGGAGGTAGGATAAAAAAAGTTAAAAAAGTTGTCATTCTCATGTTCTCGAGAAACAGACGAGCAACGAAAAAAGAGTAATAAAAATGGAATCAAGTGCGGGCTCATTCACGCGTTTCCAGGAGCAAGGCTTTCCGCGCGTCGGGATTTATGAGCATGGCGTGGACGAATGGAGAACAATCTCGAGCTCTTGTTTTTTTAGAAGAGCGGGCAAGGAAGATGTAGGAAAAAAAATAGAAGAGAGAAGCAAGAAATGAATAGTTTTTAGGTTGGAATTCATAAACCTTGCAAAAAACATGCAAACTGTATTCACAGACAAATGAAATTCCATAGAACTTTGCTAATTTCTATTTTGAAAATATTTTCTAACATTCTAAGAATAGCACTATATGCGTATTTGGCACCAATCTCTAGTCATGAAGAGCCTAAATGAGAAACAAAAAAAAGAACAATTTGAGTGGTGTTTGAAGGTGGCATCGAATATCTTGAAGGGCCTCGAAAACGAGCCTCTGATGAGATGTTGCCAAGGAATGGAGAAGAAAAAACCAAGAAGAAGATAAAATGAAGAGCATACTAGGGAAGAGTGTGGAAAAAAGAAAAATTTTCACCTTCTTCTTGGGAATTGTTGCCTAATTGTTTAATTCAACCGATTGACTGATGACACACGGAACATTTGAGAAAAAAAAAACGTTTGGAAGATTTGTGGATAGGAAGTCTGAATGAACTTCTAACTGCTCATTCGTACTCAGTTTTTCAGAACAAAACAATTCATAATGAACACAGAAGTATGAAATGAAGAAAACATCTTTAAATTGTTGGGAAAGTTCTTCAGAAAATTTTTTTCAAATTTTGTTTATTTTTCATTTTATACAACTCAGTCTCTGCCATGAAGAAAGTCAACTGTTTTAAGGAAATACCTTACCTTTTGGGCCTAAAAAAATTAGACAAACTGAAGATAACAAAAAAAACACAACAAAAAAAGAAAATGACGGGTTGGTGTGTCTTTTGAAAATGAGCACTCTTTAGAGCACAGGCTTCGGGAAAGTGGATTTTGTCCCGTCGGAAAAACACCGAAGCCGAAAAGGAAGGCGGGGATAATCAAATTGGACCCATGGACTAATAGTAGCTTTTTCTCGCGAGACTTGGGTATAACGCAATGTGTTTTTTTTTTCGTTTTTTTTTCAGTTTTCAAGATTCAGTTCTTGATTCTAGCCCATTCTTTTTTGTAATGCTGAATGAGAAAGTTGAAATATTTGAAATAACGAAAGAGCTAAAAACTTGGTTTTCCAATATTAAAAAGAACGCACACAGAAAACCTGTTGTCATAGCACCGATTTAATCAAAATCTGAATAGAAACTAGTATTTTTTTTCTCAGGAACTCATACGAAAAGCTGTTGTTTTCATCAAACGAAGAAATAGAAGTTGAGCAAACATGTGTTAAATTTTGGATAACTTTTAATATTTGATGTAATTTTTTTGTCAACGGAATTCTTTAGTTCATTACCTCTGTCATTCTGATCCTCTTTCATCCAATGTTCTAACTCCTTCTAGCGTTTGCTATAAAACTATTAACTCATTGGTTGTTCAGTTGCATTCTTGTGCTTTTTTTCTTTAGGCTCTAGAAGTAGAGGTGTCAAAACTGAAAATCAATCGTCTTTTTTTCCGGATAGAAATTTTGGCTGCCTAGACTCTGACCATTTTTTAGACTCCTGGATCTAAAAATGGTTCCGTTTGATTTTTGGATTGTTTTTAGCACTTCTACTTTGGTATGACTTGGTCCAGGGGTTGAAATTTTTGTCTAAGGACTCCAAGACGTTCTAGTTACTGTCGAAAATTGGTGAAAACATGCAATTTTTTGTGATTTTTGATTATTTCGCTCATCTCTCCTAGATTGTGTATTCAAAAAGGCTCAGTTTAATGTTGCCGACTTTCATGTATTTTGAAAATTATTTTTTTCAAAACTCCTTGCCAACTTTAAAAAAAATTATTACTAATTTCAGAACTGAACGATTATCAACATATCCATAGTTGATAGTTGAAGTAACTAGATGATTCAAACTTTTCTTCGGATTTGTTAATGGATCAACGCCGTTTGTACGTATTTTCATCTCTTTCCATTATCTTAACTGTGTCACGGACATCAGCAGAAGTAAACAATGTTGAAGAAAAGTTAATGAAAAATCGTTCGAACAGAACACTCAGACTATCATCTTTTGTTCTCTCCACTGATAGGCGATGATTTTCGTTGTAGCAATAATCTTTGTTTTCTTTCTTCAACAAGTTACAGCTGGTGAGTTCATTGATTTGAAACTTGATGAGATGTAAACAAATAACTTTTTCCATTTTTTATTAGCCTTGTTCAATTTTTTTGTTATCTGAGTCAACTGTGAAACTTTTCATTTTCATTCCTAAATTGAACAGGTAAGGAACACATCGCAGGAGCCTGCCATGATCCATTGTACTTTGGAAATACGCCATGTGACAAGACCTGGTCCATCAGAGTGAGGTTGTTCATCAAGTCTTTTTATATAGTTTTAATTTCCAGTACTTCATGGATGTATCAACGGAAACGTGTTTAGCATTCAATTTCACAGGCTGCGGAGACAATTGGAATAACTTTGCTACATCACAAGCATGCTACGAAGAGTGTCTGCCATGTAATCAGTCCATTTTTCAGAAATATGTTCTAAAAACTGTGTATAAATTAAGTAGATCATCACAAGTGTCCTGCAGCTAGCAAAATTCATAAAACAACCAAAGGACGTACTACATGTAGTGATGATTGTGATTGTGGAGTTGAGCGATATTGTGATATCGGACAGGGACACGGGCAGTGTTGCGAGCAGGAATATAAAGGTTTGCAAAACTAGGTTTTCAGCAATACATTGTGAGTTCAAGAACATAGATTCGTTATCAATGGCTCCGATAAAAATACTTACGTGCATATCTAAAGCTCTTTCAAATAAATTGCACTTAAAGTTTTCTAATAAAATTCTGGAAAACTCAAAAACGTCTAATAAGCAATATTTCTATTTTTGATTCCAGACAAAGTAGATAGTGACTACAATCCTCCTTGCCCTGTTGGCCAATCAATTGTAAGAGAAAAGCTGAATGGAATCACGGTTCAACTTCTTGGCAAAAAATGCACCCATAACTTTTGTCCTCATGGATCGAACTGCTTTGATGGCCATTTTTTCGCTGCTTGTTGTATGTAACCGCTCTTGAATCATTCGATCACTTTATTTTTCATCGTTGATATTTCGTTTCGAAAAATAAAATATTTTATTGTTAGTTTCGCCCTCCTTTCTCTCAATCCTATTTGTCGCCTCTGGGAATTTATTGATCATTATGATCATTCCTCATATTTATCATTTGCTACCTGGGTTTTTATTACGTGGAGGTAAATACACCAAAGTATCTGATTAACAAAAGTTTCAGAGTTATCATCTCATTGCGCTGTAAACCCCAACATGGAAAAAACAAAAAATTGCACTAAA
>GL379809.1:900081-911185 GCA_000143925.2 Caenorhabditis brenneri
ATCGTGTCAACGGCTCTCTTACTTCAAAGTTTGTACAAACACTAATGACAGCGGGGTGCCTATCGATTCGAGGGTATGCTGTGTCTTCGCACCTTGTAACGAAAGTTCAAAAAAATCGAAAACAAATTAAGAACACTATGGTGAACTTGGTTTGGTTACTGTTGATTTGGCTTTTTTTTTCTGATGATTGAAAATTTTTAACATCATCGAACAAAATAAAAAAAAACCAGAACATTTTCGAACTAACTATTGATGACAAACGTTTCTGTAGTGTAGTAACTCCGAAATGGGGAATTTTTTCTCATAGCATCGCAAGTCACGGTTATGGTCATTTATCCGTTTATCCAAGTAATATGTCCGCTTGCGCAACAAGAACACATAAAGACGAGACCAACATGACCTCACCTACCCTAATACACATCACGCCAACCATGCTTACCTATCCAGTTGACCAGCTGCTCTCGCGCGTTGTCTCTTGTTTTTGAACCAATTGGACACCTGCAGAAGTTGATTGTTAAGATGAGAGTACATTATTCATGTAATTCTGCTTAAATAAAAATTATACCTGAATGATTGAAAGCTCTGTTTGAAGAGCCAATCTCTTTTTTTCCTCAACAGATGGGTATTGGCATTTATTGTAGGCGTCACGAAGAACAGCCCGAGATTTGGATTTGAAACAATAGTTAGTTTCCTCCCCGTCCCAGATCGTATTCGGGAAGGGATTCTTCTTCCGGATACGATACTTGCAAACAGCTCCTAACTCTCGCTCTTTTGTTTTCTCCGCCTGAAATAAGCAAAAAAAGATAAAGCGCCTGTTGATCTGCACGAAGTCTGTGTTGTCTAATATTGACCTCAGATTCGCGGACTATGACATAATATTATATAATGTTTGTATATTGAACCGAACAAGTGGTCCAGTGGCCACTCTCTCCGGATATACGAAAGTCTTAATCTCCCCCCTGAGTACACACAACAACTTACCTCTTTATAATGAGCATCAAGCCATAGGTTCTGAAGAACTGTATGATTCTGAGGTGAAAACTTGTGGCATTCTAGCAGTCTGTAAAGCATCTTCCAGTTTTGGGTTGTGAAGTGAACAAGAGCTTGTGCTTTCAATGCAGACTCTATGTTTTGGTAACATGTCGGAAGGTTGTAGATGAAGGCAGCCTGAAACAAATTTACATGCAGAACAACTAAAATAATAAAGTTTTTTCATTCGTCACAAAGCATGTTTGAACGCAATGAATTCGTTTTTCAAAATCATTCCCTAAAAATGATCAAGAATCATTTGGGGATATCCAACATCTGCTTCTATTTCCTTGTTCTACGACCCCCGTCATCATCATCTAGCTCCCATCCCCATAATGGACTTTTGTTTGTTTTATAGAGAAAAAAGAAAACCACCACGCGCGCTAACTACCGTATACCCCGTTTCTTCCGTCACCGTTTTCCCATCCACCCGACCAGCTTCATCTTCAAAACCGCAACACGAGGAATTCTTCTTTTGATGAAGGCCGGGTGATGAATAGAGAAAAATCAGTGAAGAGGGACACTACGTCAAATGTTCGTCAAAACTAGTGATAAGTGACATATGACACCTGCGTTCGAAGCCACGTTGGTAGCAGGAGAAGGGGTGAAAATGATAAAAACGAAAAAGTGAAAACTTATGAAAACGTTAAGAAAAAGTTTCAAAACTTGTATGAACCAAATAGATTTCCCTTACCAATTGCTCAGTTCTTCCCGTTTGAAGACCTTCGTTGAATAGCGATTCACAAATGCACACAATTTCCTGCTCCGAATAAGATGTAGTAGCTCTGAAAATGTAAAATGAAGATTTTTTAACATCTTCACAGGCTAGAGAAACTTTGAGTGAATCTATTTAGAAATATCAGGTGGCTACTTGAAATTACTATGTACAAAAAAACCAAACTAAGTATCAAAACGATGTTGGCAGTCTCATGTAGGTATCGTGGGTATTTGATCTTCAGTAAAGAAATCTATCATCTTTGTCTTAAAACGAATATGAGTAACATAAAATACAAAAAATAAATGGTTTTCAATATTTCCGAACTGAATGAAAACTCAGATGAAGAATGAGAACAGGAAAAATAATCCTCTAATGAAAAACTATCCTTGGCGCCACAAAACCGACCCACATCGGTGTCGCGTTGCCACGTATACAATTACCAAAGAAGATCGTAACCCGAGATCTCTTCGCCTCCCTAGTTGTTGGCTCCAGACACACGATGTCTCAACTTACGTCAAGCTATTTTGCGGGTTATATGACTGCATATTGCGGGAAAATAATCAGATCAAAATTTGTCGTCGTGATGGCTTCAGAATATTCTTCAAAAACCAACACCGGTAGCTGACAGGAGGTGGTGGTGAGTGGTGTTGTGAGTGAGAGCGTCGTCCCCTCTTGTCTCGTCCTGGTGAGTCGCCTCCTCCGTGGTCGACCAGAGTGTGTATGCTCATAGCTCCGCCCTCTGCTCTGACGAATGGAATTAAAAGACCTCTTGATAGTACTGTATCTCATGGGATTATTTCAGATGGAACGGCTGAAACTAAAAATTAAAACTAAGAAAAATTGGTTGTTTGGTAATGGGAGCTCTTGGGGAGGCAGCAGCAGAGCACCGAAGCTCCGAGGGAAGTAAGAGTATCCGAGGTTTGAAATTCTAAACTTGCCTATTATTTTCTCATTGCCTTCCTTCTCGTTTCTTCAGTGTTAGCTCGTCGGCTCCTGGTTTTCTTTTCGGGTAGATTCTACAGAGAGAAAACCTTGTAGTGTTAGGAGGCAGCCCCAGGCAGTTGGAATATCATTTTACACCTGTACCGATATCTATTTCATCCCTCCAACTGCCCAACCCGTTTTACTCAATTTTCCCGCACTTCACTTCAATGAATTGGCTCCAATCCTCATCGTCTGGCTATACTCATAAGTTTTTAGCCAGAAATATAGTTTTATCTCACATTGACGTTAGAATATTCTTAGATCCTCAGCCATATTGAAAAGTTTTCAGCGGAAATTACGCATGAAAATAAAAATTTCTAGCAGTTGGGCCATCATTTTTTGCTATACAAGAATGCTTATCTCATGAACTTCTGTATTCACATCAAATCAATCCATGACGTTAACCAGAAAAAAACCCATGAAGAATATACGGTTTTAAAATTTCAGTCACCAAAGCGTATTTCTAACTTTTCAAAAGGAAATATTCTACTCGCTTCGGTGATATTCAACGATTTCTAATTAGTGAAACTAAAGATTCTTGGAGTCAGAAAATACGACATTGAAGTATTATTCAAGATAATATTGAACTAACGATAAAACCATAGTCTGATTTTCCGTTTCACCGGGACTTAGGATTTTCCAACTAAAACTCTTGTATAGAAAGCTTGTAAAAGTAAGTTTTATACCTTCACACTGCCTATTGAACGTATAATAGACCAGTAAAATATCTACATATTTATCAAATATTGCCTTTATGATGCTAGTTTTCAAGTGTCTTGCGCAACTAGAATGTTTTACTTTGAATGTGAGAATTTGAATTTTGTAGATTTTTGAAAACCATTTCTCAATACGTTGCTTCTTCCCGTAATGCTCTTAGTGTGTATCTTTTAGGCATATTGTGCACCATGAGGCTACTCGTACAGATGTTCCAGTAAAGGAGGTGCCTTCTTGTCCAAACAATGGCAGATGATAAACGGGTTGACGCCGGTCATGTTTATGTTCCTCCTTGTAAAGTGGTACTACAAAAACTTGTACGACGGTCCATGAAAATCTCTTCTTCAAGCTATCGTCACACAATTGTGCATTTGAATAACAAAACTGTGAAGAGATAGACTTTGCTTCATAATTCGTAACTTGATGTTATATCTTGAAAGTGCAATATGTTTGGAGTACTGTGAAATTTCCCCATGTAACTAAGACTAGTACTGTGAAAATAATAAAGTTCCAGCAAGGAATTTGAAATTTTTCTTCGCAGGCTCAAACGCTTGCCAAAGCCTGCCACTGTACGCGTTTGAGCCCGCGAAGAAAAAATTCAAATTCCTTGCTGGAACTTTATTATTTTCACAGTATTCAATGAATCTTGGTGCTGACGCTTCATCTTTTCCTTCTCCCCATCCGATATGTTTTCTTATCCTGATCATGTCTTACTGTAGCTTGGGACAAGTTGTTAACATCTCGTAGCTTCCTGTTAATGAATATATGACTTGTGTCTCTTGTCAGCAATGTGCAATAAAATGATTGACAAGTGCCCTCTATCTTCCCGCGCGCCTTTAAATTCCATCATTCGCCCAGGTAGAAATGCGAATGCCAGGTAGGAAACCTCAAAGTGACATGACAACATTGAAATCTGTCATCTTTGCAACATTTAGCGTTTGCATTCTGAATTCCATTGAACGAAACTTTTCGTGGTGGATTGGGAGCCAACCAACTGTTTATTTGTGTGGTATTTATTGAATAGAAATTAGAGTAGAAACTAAAACAAATTACATAACCGTCACTCAATTTTAAATCTAAACAACGTTCCCAGGTAACTCTTCCCTCCATTTTCATTATCTAAACATACGAGCTCTCATAAAATGAATGTTGAGAAACAAGCTATAAAAGAATTAAACGGTCTTATGATCACATACGAACACATGTGGTTACAAGCGGTCACTTCAAAGAAGTAACAGTGCGCGAACTCTTTGCTTCACAGAACGAGCGGAAGAAGACAACATGTTTCGGATCAAATTGCATTCTTAACTTTCTGTTTGGTTTGTAATTACCGTGGGAGCGTCGATAAAAAAATGAAGTGAAAAAGTAGCAAAAGAAGACTCGGAGGAGTTATCGAAAGAACTTCATCGGAGGATTTCAAAATTTATGAGACACCCAAAAACAGTTATTACTTTTCAGAAAAATTTTTATTACGCAGATTTTGAATGAATACTTCAAATAAAAATTTTCAAGGTTATTTTGTTCGATTTTTCCGATAAATTCAAATCCATTTTTCCTGGAAGCAGCTACCACGAAACCCTTGCGGATTCCAGTGAAGTCGCACTGGTTTTCCAACGAACTGTTCCTGAGAGCTTCAAATGAAAACTTAGTTCTTGTCTACTTTAATGAGTATTTTTGAAAATCATTATGGATTTCTCATGCTTTCTTCGCTTTTTGTTTGTCTTGACTAGACTACGGTAGTCTTGAAAAGAGTGAGCGAGAGAGAGAAATGAAGGGATCGAATTTCACCTACGGTCACACACAATTTCCTCTTCCACTCACACTCTTACTCCCATCTTCCTCTTCTTCTTCTTCTTCTGGCCCCCCATCTCTTCTAAATATTCTGCATCACCATCTATGGGTAGTGAATAATGACTTGCTTGAAAATAGGGATAAACAAAAAGTTTTATAAAGATTGATAAGAACTCCCAGTACCAATCATCATATCGTTGTAGTTGACATAAAAACCAGGGAAAGTTGCAGCTGCAGCGGCGGCAGAGTATGAGGATAAATCGGCAGGATGTTGGAAGGGATTCGGAAGTTTTGATGTTGTTTTTCGGATCAGCTTCAGATCTTCTTCTTCACTTCCCCCAAGATCTTTCAAGCAGTCTCTGGAAACAGTTTTCATTTAATATTTGGACATCTACATATCTTATAATAGAGCACGAACTTGGAAGTGTCATCGAAAAACAACAGAGCCAACTTCAATGCCTTTCGATGCAAAAATTGAAAAAAAAACGCTCATGGTTTCAATCACTGAGCCCCTTTAAAGACGAACTCACTTTCCTTCATGAACTCCTGCTCGATCTCTTTGCCTCCTGTTCTTGAACCAATTGGAAACCTGGGTAACTGTCAAATGAGTTTTTTCAGCCAACTCTCGCTTCTCTCTTGGACTTGGATAGGAATTCCGACAATACCAATCGCGGAGAAGAATTCGAGATTTGTCCTGGAAACCATCAATAAGTATGAATTGTGAATAATCACAACTCACTCTAAAACAGTAACTAGTCTCTTCGCCGTCCCAAATCGTTCTGGGCAGCGGGTATTTTCTACGAATTCGATACTTTCCAACAGCTCCCAACTGGCGTCCTCTGATTTTTTCTGCTTCATGATAGTGAGCATTTAACCACCATTCTTGAAGTGACAAATGGTGTTCAGAAGAAAATTGATGCGTTTCTATGATTCTGTATAGCTCCTGAAAGTGAAAAATTGAAGAAAATATCGATTTGGAAAAAAAACTGCATACTTTGAAATTATTAGAGTGGTACGCCAAAAAAGCTTGTGACTTCAAGATGTACTGGTTGCTTCGCATATCTTCACGCTCCAAAGTGTTCCACACAAATTGGGACTGTAATTGGGAATAATATGGTATAAAGTTTGAAAGTATCAAAAGCTCAGAACTTTTTAGGAGAAAAGTGCATACAACTCATAAGTTGCATTGATCAGCCTATCCAAAACTTACCAATTTCTTAGCGTCATTTGTCAAAGCTTCGCATATACAAGCAACTTGTTCATCCGAGTATCTTGTGGTATCACAACTGAAACGAAAAATACAGGAAAAAAAACGAAACAAGAAACTTTTGTGACGGATGAAATTCCAGCAGATTTCGTTGTTGAAATCTGATAAAATTTCGTGTCAATATCCATTAGAACATACGTAAAATGATGAGGATGAAGAAACGACGACGAGGAGTTTGGTTGCATATTTCTGCCGCACCTGAGTTGTTGCTCGCTGACAAAATATTTGAAAACTGATAGTGTTTAGAGGGGAAGGAGATGAATTCTTCATTCCTCATAACAGAAACAGCTGTCCGAGTTTTATCTATTATACTGTGCTTCATTTTCTGTTTGAGTGAAAACGGTTTTCAAAAAGCTTTATTTACAAAAATTGAAGTTACATGAATAAATAAAAAGAAAGCGGCATAAAAATCGATAGTATTCTGAAAACTGAAAAGGTAAAATGGGAAGCATTAAGGCACGAGTGTCAAACATTTTCTTTTAATCACAGATATTCAAAATAATAAAGTTTAAAGGACTTGAGAAGTTGTCATGGTCACCACTTTTTCACGGACCAGGCTGATCACATTTTGGTTTCTGTCTTCCTTAATATCTTCTGAAGACTGATCTGTAGTAATGTCTTTCTCTCCTTTCTCGTCATGAGCAGGTGAAGGAGTTTGAGGAACTTCATCGATGGGTGCTTCTGGGGATGTCTCAGAATCTTTTTCGTCTTGTTTTGTTTCGCTCTGTTTCAAATCATCGGTTTTTTCAATAGCATCATCTTGGACATCAACCTGTAAACTTATATATGTATGAAGAAGAGTTTGGAAAAAAAAACAAACGATGGTAAAAAGGGAATGCTAATTTTGTTGTGAGAAACACTTACCTCGTCCTCACTTTTTGGCTCCTCTTCTAGCTCCTCTTGTTCTCCAAGTAGTTCGTTTTTCGCTTTTCTCTTCTCAACTCTTTCCATCCAGCAAATCTTGTCGACCATTCTGTGAACCACTTTACGAACAGCATAGTTATCGCTCTCACGGCGGGAACGATTGTTTTTAAGTTTCCTCTGAAAATTTAATTCCATTAGCTATACGGAGAAGTTGCATTTACCTTCTCCTCGGCAGTTTTGTCGCCAGCCGGCTGGACCTTTCCTCCTTTTCCATCTTTTTCTTTCTTCTGGGAGTTCTGTTGCTTAACGTTTTGCTCCTTTTGTTCTTTCTGCTCTTTTTGATCTTTGTGGCTTCCACGTCTTCTCTGACCTTTCTGAGTTTCTCCGTCGGCAACCTGCAAAAGGGCCAGATCAGGTCGTGAACGTGTCGGTATGTGTTATTGAAACTTGAGAAAGCCACCGATATGTGTCCCGGGTGGCAGCTGGCGGCTACCGGGCGGTACTGTTCAAAAGAGAAAGCAACGAGCAGGTGAGACAGTCTAACGTTCGAAGATGACGTAATGTTTGGAGTAATAATGAATAGTTATTAGATGGGATAACGTATATTACATAAGGGCAAAAGGTAAAAATTGATAAGATCGTAATCTATCAAATTTTGCTAACTAAATCATTACTCACATTTCACATTGTCGCCTACACCTAGTGTTGACAGAAAAGTGAAACAGAAAACGGTCAAAATATTTCAAAACAAAGGAATAAAAATCTTACTGAGCTTTTTTTCTCTTGATGACCATCTTTATGTCCTTTTCCTTGATTTCCACCTCTTCCATCTTTTCTATCACCTCCTCCGCGTTTTCCTCCACTATTTCCATGCTCTTTCTCCTCTTGTTGTTTTCCAGGAAAACTTATTCTTCCTTCCAATCTTGCAGGGATTTTTAAACCTTCCTTTTGGTCTTTATGAATTTTTTGTCCATGTGCTATTCCGCTTCCTCTTCCACCTTTTCGATTTCCTCCAGCGTTGCCATTGTTTGCGGCGTTTCCACCATTATTATTATTATTATTATTATTGTTAGCGCCACTTTGACCCGCCAATTTACCTTTCAAATCCATCGAAGGAACGTTCTCCCGCCATGTTTCGGCACTGTAACTATTTGAAACTGGAATAAATGATGTTGAGGCGAGACTTACGGTGTCTTTCCTTTATCCCACTCACGGCTCCACTGTCCGTTTCCGGTACGATCTGGAGTAGTTGCTTTGGGAGGTGTTTGAGACGATGACTGCAAAAAATGAGTAGAATATTTATCTGATAGGATTGAAATCTAAGTTGTGACTACGTTATTTTACCAATTATATTCATAGACAATTTCTGTCACATTATGCAATAAAGTCGTAAAGTGTGAAAAACGGTCAAATATGTATCAGTGATATCCATGACTTTATTTTCGCTTCATTAACTATTAAAAATATTAATCTTTTTTGATTTACTTTTGCAACTATCAACAACCCTGATTTGAAGAAACCTTTCTTTTTCGTTATCTTTTTCTTTTTACCAATTTGTAATTGTCTTACATTCTTGCGCGTTCGGTGAATGTTATCACCTTTGTACATCTATCTTCACTATCCGATTTTACCGCGTTTCCCTTCTTCTTCCTCTCGTTTTCCCCTCACCACAGAGAGTAATTTTTTCTCAAACCCCCTCAAAACTATACAGTTTGAAAACTGGTTTTTGACAATGAAATATCGACATGCCTTTGGAGATTTCGCTGTTGAATCCTCATTGCGTACACGATCCTCTTCAATCTCCTGAAAAAAAGAACATATTTTTTTGTATTTTGCAACGTTTTCAAAACGGAACATACCTTAGTACGCTGCTCAATTTGCTGGTTTTTTTCCCGAATGAGGGCGATTCTGCGATCGAGTTCTGCTTCATGTTCTTCGCTACGTCGTTTTTCACGATCCATATCGAGCCCTGCGAAGTTTTGGAATTCCAGATTTTGTCAAAGGGGAAAAGTAAAATTGTCAGTAAAAAGGAAATGAGGAGAGGAATGAGAATAACAACAGGCTGTGTTTACCAGCAGCCACCACTGTTTTATGCAAATAATTGACTGTATGTAACTATGTAAAAACACGGAAAAGATTGAATAGAAAAAGAGAGAGAAGAACAGAAAGATAGTAGATTACTAAGGATTTTTGTAGAATCGATTGGTATTGATAAGGGAATGTTTTTGGAAAAACAACAACTTAGATGTCGTCAGATTTTCGAAAAATTAAATTTCGAAGCAGTATAACTCAGAAACAATTTGTTACGGAAATAAAACCAACAATCTTGCTAAATACTTTCTTTTCAAAATGTTTGGAAAACTCAGCACTCAAGCGGAGTATTCACTTTACTTCATAACTTCAATCAACTAGAGAACATGAACGAGGAATGTTTTTTTCTGAAAATTTGGAAGCTGTTCTCAGTAACCGATATCTGAAGTTGGATGTCATTTTTCTTATTATGGAAAGTACAGTATGAAGATTGACAGCATTCATTTAAGAACAGTATTTGAAGAAAGCATTGCGAAACTGACTGGTGTAGGGTTGAAATTATTTGGAAGCAAAAATGATTTCCTTCACTTTATTTCTCTCTCGCCTCAAGAGTCTTGCATCTTCAATTCGTTCTCTCTATCAATCGAAGAGAATCGGGAAGAAAAACCAGAGATTTAGAGATGGAAGGGTGAAGAGAGCGGGCGTTTGCAGTCTGTCTGTGTGCGTGTCGTGTCTATGTAATATCTGTACAAGAAGAGGGAATGGAAAGGGGAGCAGCGGGACGAGAAGAGATGGACATTGAAAAATGAGAGAAAAACGTAGGAGAGACAAAAAATAAACTCAACGGCAAAAGTGTTAACAAAATTACGAAACAGTACTGGTGACTGAAGGGAGTTGTGTTTCTGTATGTTTTGAAGCTGGTTGTCAAAACTAGAACCGTTTTGAAACGATATGTTTCCCCGAAACTCGAACTCGAGTAACAAGATTCAAAGTGTTGGAAACCACGTTTTTGGGTTCATTAGAAATACGGAAATTTCATTGTCTATGGGAGTGGGAAGGTATATTCTATAGAAAAAGCTAGGCATATTATTGAAAGAAAAAACAATGCAAATAAAACAGGTCTTAAGCCGCTTTTCAGGTGATCGGAACGCAAAGTCGTGAATGGTTGGGCCAATTAGCGTCAGACAACAACTGAACAAAAACAAAAGAACAGGCAAGTGTGAAATTTTTTCTCAAGAAGAAACAGTGGTCGTATGTGTGACCGTTATTATGGTTAGTTCTGAAATTTATAGAAACCTACATTAATAGAAAAGAAGGGACATTTACATCTGGAAAACTCATCAAACAGATGAAATTTTGCGAAAAAAACTTTTTAATTATATCATGATATTATTTTCAACTGCTTTCGTCATTTTTCAGTTTGCTATATAATTCTGAATTGAGATTGTTGATCAGATAAGTTTTCAATCTATTCTTGGAAACAGTAAAAGTTCATGTGTCCCAGACAAGTCTGATTGTGTAGAGCAGGGATTGAAAAGTTTGATTGTTATGAAGTGTTGTTGCGTATGGAACCCATTTTTTAAACACATATTGCTGAATACTTTACAATGTTGTACTGAAATGAAGTTATTGAAGGTCTATTCAACGTTATGAAGATCCTTCTAGAAGTTTTCAGCTTTCTATTGCTTCTTCAGTCGATCAGGTCA
>GL379809.1:911195-932759 GCA_000143925.2 Caenorhabditis brenneri
CAAAGTCACACGGTGGAGTACGAAAATAGTATAGAGGGTTATAAGGTTGAAGGTCAAAGGAATTCGGGAGCACAGGTGGTACAGGGCTCTCAATACTCATAGGTGGTTTGGACTCGCAACCAGAAGAACCATCATCACTTTCATTAGATCTAGCAGAGTCTCTGAAAAAGGGGAAATCACAACATGAATACTTGTCTTCAATTAAATATGCACCGGGCCATTTCCCCAGAAAACACTTTTAGGAGCTTCTCACTGTATTGTTTGAGAAGCTCTTCATATGCTTCTATCGTTGGATCTTCTTCGGAGAAGGAACAATGCGTATTGTTCGGAGCCGACAATCGTGTCAACGGCTCTCTTACTTCAAAGTTTGTACAAACACTAATGACAGCGGGGTGCCTATCGATTCGAGGGTATGCTGTGTCTTCGCACCTTGTAACGAAAGTTCAAAAAAAATCGAAAACAAATTAAGAACACTATGGTGAACTTGGTTTGGTTACTGTTGATTTGGCTTTTTTTTCTGATGATTGAAAATTTTTAACATCATCGAACAAAATAAAAAAAAACCAGAACATTTTCGAACTAACTATTGATGACAAACGTTTCTGTAGTGTAGTAACTCCGAAATGGGGAATTTTTTCTCATAGCATCGCAAGTCACGGTTATGGTCATTTATCCGTTTATCCAAGTAATATGTCCGCTTGCGCAACAAGAACACATAAAGACGAGACCAACATGACCTCACCTACCCTAATACACATCACGCCAACCATGCTTACCTATCCAGTTGACCAGCTGCTCTCGCGCGTTGTCTCTTGTTTTTGAACCAATTGGACACCTGCAGAAGTTGATTGTTAAGATGAGAGTACATTATTCATGTAATTCTGCTTCAAAAAAATTATACCTGAATGATTGAGAGCTCTGTTTGAAGAGCCAATCTCTTTTTTTCCTCAACAGATGGGTATTGGCATTTATTGTATGCGTCACGAAGAACAGCCCGAGATTTGGATTTAAAACAATAGTTAGTTTCCTCCCCGTCCCAGATCGTATTCGGGAAGGGATTCTTCTTCCGGATACGATACTTGCAAACAGCTCCTAACTCACGCTCTTTTGTCTTCTCAGCCTGAAAAAAAAGATAAAGCGCCTGTTGATATGCACGAAGTTGTCTAATATTGGTCTCAGATTCGCGGACTATGACATAATATTACATAATGTTTGTATATTGAACCGAACAAGTGGTCCAGTGGCCACTCTCTCCGGATATACGAAAGTCATAATCTCCCCTGAGTACACACAACAACTCACCTCTTTATAATGAGCATCAAGCCATAGGTTCTGAAGAACTGTATGATTCTGAGGTGAAAACTTGTGGCATTCTAGCAGTCTGTAAAGCATCTTCCAGTTTTGGGTTGTGAAGTGAACAAGAGCTTGTGCTTTCAATGCGGACTCTATGTTTTGGTAACATGTTGGAAGGTTGTAGATGAAGGCAGCCTGAAACAAATTTACATGCAGAACAACTAGAATAAAGTTTTTTTCATTCGTCGCAAAGCATGTTTGGACACAGTGAATTCTTTTTTCAAAATCATTCCCTAAAAATGATCAAGAATCATATGGGGATATCCAACATCTGCTTCTATTTCCTTGTTCTACGACCCCCGTCATCATCATCTAGCTCCCATCCCCATAATGGACTTTTGTTTGTTTTATAGAGAAAAAGGAAAACCACCACGCGCGCTAACTACCGTATACCCCGTTTCTTCCGTCACCGTTTTCCCATCCACCCGACCAGCTTCATCTTCAAAACCGCAACACGAGGAATTCTTCTTTTGATGAAGGCCGGGTGATGAAAAGAGAAAAATCAGTGAAGAGGGACACTACGTCAAATGTTCGTCAAAACTAGTGATAAGTGACATATGACACCTGCGTTCGAAACCACGTTGGTAGCAGAAGAAGGGGAGAAAATGATAAAAACGAAAAAGTGAAAACTTGTGAAAACTTTAAGAAAAAGTTTCAAAAATTGTGTGAACCAAATAGATTTCCCTTACCAATTGCTCAGTTCTTCCCGTTTGAAGACCTTCGTTGAATAGCGATTCACAAATGCACACAATTTCCTGCTCCGAATAAGATGTAGTAGCTCTGAAAATGTGAAATGAAGGATTTAACATCTTCATAGGCTAGAGCAAGTTTGAGTGAATCTATTTAAAAATATCAGGTGGCTACTTGAAATTACTATGTATAAAAAAGCAAACTAAGTATCAAAACGATATTGGCAGCCTCATGTAGGTTCGTGGGTATTTGATATTCAGTAAAGAAATCTATCATCTTTGTCTTAAAACGAATATGAGTAACATAAAATACAAAAAAATGTTGTTCAATATTTCCGAACTGAATGAAAACTCAGATGAAGAATGAGAACAGGAAAAATAATCCTCTAAAGAAAAACTATCCTTGGCGCCACAAAACCGACCCACATCGGTGTCGCGTTGCCACGTATACAATTACCAAAGAAGATCGTAACCCGAGATCTCTTCGCCCCCCTAGTTGTTGGCTCCAGACACCCGATGTCTCAACTTACGTCAAGCTATTTTGCGGGTTATATGACTGCATATTGCGGGAAAATAATCAGATCAAAATTTTTCGTCGTGATGGCTTCAGAATATTCTTCAAAAACCAACACCGGTAGCTGACAGGAGGTGGTGGTGAGTGGTGTTGTGAGTGAGAGCGTCGTCCCCTCTTGTCTCGTCCTGGTGAGTCGCCTCCTCCGTGGTCGACCAGAGTGTGTATGCTCATAGCTCCGCCCTCTGCTCTGACGAATGGAATTAAAAGACCTCTTGATAGTACTGTATCTCATGGGATTATTTCAGATGGAACGGCTGAAACTAAAAATTAAAACTAAGAAAAATTGGTTGTTTGGTAATGGGAGCTCTTGGGGAGGCAGCAGCAGAGCACCGAAGCTCGGAGGGAAGTAAGAGTATCCGAGGTTTGAAATTCTAAACTTGCCTATTATTTTCTCATTGCCTTCCTTCTCGTTTCTTCAGTGTTAGCTCGTTGGCTCCTGGTTTTCTTTTCGGGTAGATTCTACAGAGAGAAAACCTTGTAGTGTTAGGAGGCAGCCCCAGGCAGTTGGAATATCATTTTACACCTGTACCGATATCTATTTCATCCCTCCAACTGCCCAACCCGTTTTACTCCATTTTCCCGCACTTCACTTCAATGAATTGGTTCCAATCCTCATCGTCTGGCTATACTCATAAGTTTTTAGCCAGAAATATAGTTTTATCTCACATTGACGTTAGAATATTTTGAGATTCTCAGCCGTATTAAAAAGTTTTCAGCCGAAATTACGCATGAAAATAAAAATTTCTAGCATCTGGGCCACCATTTTTTTCTATGCAAGAATTCTTATCTCATGAACTCCTATATTCACATCAAATCAATCCGTGCTGTTAACCAGAAAACAACCAATGAAGAATATATGTTTTAAAATTTCAATCGCCAAAGCGGATTTCTAAGGGAAATATTCTACTTGCTTCGGTGATATTCAGCAATTTCTATTTAGCGAAACTGAACATTCTTGAAGTCAAAAAATACGACATTGAAGTATTATTCAAGATAATTTTGAACTAACGATAAAACCATAGTCTCATTTTTCGTTTCACCGGATGAGCATTTATTCGCATTCAGTTCAATATGAATTTAGGGTTTTCCAACTAAAACTCTTATACAGAAGGCCTGTGAAAATAAGTTGAACGTGTAATAGACCAGTAAAATATCTACATATTTATCAAATCAACAATTGCCTTTATGATGCTATTTTTCAAGTGTCTTGCGCAACTAGAATGTTTTACTTTGAATGTCAGAATTTAAATTTTGTAGATTTTTGAAAATCATTTCTCAATACGGTGCTTCTTGCCGTAATGCTCTTAGTGTGTATCTTTTAGGCATATTGTGCACCATGAGGCTACTCGTACAGATGTTCCAGTAAAGGAGGTGCCTTCTTGTCCAAACAATGGCAGATGATAAACGGGTTGACGCCGGTCATGTTTATGTTCCTCCTTGTAAAGTGGTACTACAAAAACTTGTACGACGGTCCATGAAAATGTGCTCCTTCAAGCTATCGTCACACAATTGTGCATTTGAATAACAAAAATATGAAGATATAGATTTTTGCTTCATAATTCGAAACTTGATGTTGAATCTTGAAAGTGGCATTTTTTGGAGTACTGTGAAATTTCCCTATGTTACTAATACTAGTATTCATTGAATCTTGGTGCTGACGCTTCATATTTTTCTTCTCTTCATCTGATATGTTTTCTTATCCTCATCATGTCTTACTGTAGCTTGGGGACAAGTTGTTAACATCTCGTAGCTTCCTGTTAATGAATATATGACTTGTGTCTCTTGTCAGCAATGTGCAATAAAATGATTGACAAGTGCCCTCTATCTTCCCGCGCGCCTTTAAATTCCATCATTCGCCCAGGTAGAAATGCGAATGCCAGGTAGGAAACCTCAAAGTGACATGACAACATTGAAATCTGTCATCTTTGCAACATTTAGCGTTTGCATTCTGAATTCCATTCAACAAACTCTTCGTGGTGTATCGGGAGTCAACCAACTGTTTATTTGTGTGGTATTTATTGAATAGAAATTAGAGTAGAAACGAAAACAAATTACATAACCGTCACTCAGTTTCAAATCTAAACAACGTTCCCAGGTAACTCTTCCCTCCATTTTCATTATCTAAACATACGAGCTCTCATAAAATGAGTGTTGAGAAACAAGCTATAAAAGAATTAAACGGTCTTATGATCACATACGAACACATGTGGTTACAAGCGGTCACTTCAAAGAAGTAACAGTGCGCGAACTCTTTGCTTCACAGAACGAGCGGAAGAAGACAACATGTTTCGGATCAAATTGCTTTCTTAACTTTCTGTTCGGTTTGTAATTACCGTGGGAGCGTCGATAAAAAAAATGACGTGAAAAAGTAGCGAAGGCAGACTATGAGGAGTTATCGAAAGAAGTTCATCGAAGGATTTCAAAATTTATGAAACACTCAAAAACGGCTATTACTCCTTAGATAATTTTTTATAACGCAGGTTTTGAATGAATACTTCAAATGAAAATTTTCAAGGTTATTTTGTTCGATTTTTCCGAAAAATTCAGATCCATATTTCCTGGAAGCAGCTACCACAAAACTCTTGCAGATTCCAGTGAAGTCGCCCTGGTTTTCCAACGAACTGTTCCTGAGAGCTTCAATTGAAAACTTAGTTCTTGTCTACTTTAATGAGTATTTTTGAAAATCATTATGGATTTCTCATGCTTCCTTGCTTTTTGTTTGTCTTGACTAGACTACGGTAGTCTTGAAAAGAGTGAGCGAGAGAGAGAAATGAAGGGATCGAATTTCACCTACGGTCACACACAATTTCCTCTTCCACTCGCACTCTTACTCCCATCTTCCTCTTCTTCTTCTTCTGGCCCCATTTCTTCTAAATATTCTGCATCACCATCTATGGGTAGTGAATAATGACTTGCTTGAAAATAGGGATTCATTGTTTTGAACAAGAGATTTTATAAAGATTGATAAGAACTCCCAGTACCAATCATCATATCGTTGTAGTTGACATAAAAACCAGGGAAAGTTGCAGCTGCAGCGGCGGCAGAGTATGAGGATAAATCGGCAGGATGTTGGAAGGGATTGGGAAGTTTTGAGGTTGTTTTTCGGATCAGTTTCAGATCTTCTTCTTCACTTCCCCCAAGATCTTTCAAGCAGTCTCTGGAAACAGTTCTCATTTAGTATACTATTCTATTATTCAGCACGTACAATCAATCTTTAGATGCAAAAATCAAAAAAAAATTATCATGCTTTCAATCACTGAGCCCCTTTAAGGACGAACTCACTTTCCTTCATGAACTCCTGCTCGATCTCTTTGCCTCCTGTTCTTGAACCAATTGGAAACCTGGGTAACTGTCAAATGAGTTTTTTCCGCCAACTCTCGCTTCTCTCTTGGACTTGGATAGGAGTTCCGACAATACCAATCGCGGAGAAGAATTCGAGATTTGTCCTGGAAACCATCAATAAGTATGAATTGTGAATAATCGCAACTCACTCTAAAACAGTAACTAGTCTCTTCGCCGTCCCAAATTGTTCTGGGCAGCGGGTATTTTCTACGAATTCGATACTTTCCAACAGCTCCCAATTGGCGTCCCCTGATTTTTTCTGCTTCATGATAGTGAGCATTTAACCACCATTCTTGAAGTGACAAATGGTGTTCAGAAGAAAATTGATGGGTTTCTATGATTCTGTATAGCTCCTGAAAGTGAAAAGTAAAAGAGAAAATATTGATTTGGAAAAACAACTGCATACTTTGAAATTATTAGAGTGGTACGCCAAAAAAGCTTGTGACTTCAGATGTACTGGCTGCTTCGCATATCTTCACGCTCCAAAGTGTTCCACACGAATTGGGACTGTAATTGAGAACAATATGATACAAAGTTTAAAAGTATCAAAAGCTCAGAACTTTTTAGGAGAAAAATGCATACAACTTAATGAGTTGCATCAATTCACATTTCTACAACACTCTTTGTATCCAAAACTTACCAATTTCTTAGCGTCATTTGTCAAAGCTTCGCATATACAAGCAACTTGTTCATCCGAGTATCTTGTGGTATCACAACTGAAACGAAAAATACAGGGAAAAAAGCGAAACAAGAAACTTTTGTGACGGATGAAATTCCAGCAGATTTCGTTGTTGAAATCTGATAAAATTTCGTGTCAATATCCATTAGAACATACGTAAAATGATGAAGATGAAGAAACGACGACGAGGAGTTTGGTTGCATATTTCTGCCGCACCTGAGTTGTTGCTCGCTGACAAAATATTTGAAAACTGATAGTGTTTAGAGGGGAAGGAGATGAAATTCCATTTCTCATAACAGAAACAGCTGTCCGAGTTTTATCTATTATACTGTGCTTCATTTTCTGTTTGAGTGAAAACGGTTTTCAAAAAGCTTTATTTACAAAAAATTGAAGTTACATGAATAAATAAAGAGAAAGCGGCATAAAATTCGATAGTATTCTGAAAACTGAAAAGGTAAAATGGGAAGCATTAAGGCACGAGTGTCAAACATTTTCTTTTAATCACAGATATTCAAAATAATAAAGTTTAAAGGACTTGAGAAGTTGTCATGGTCACCACTTTTTCACGGACAAGGCTGATCACATTTTGGTTGCTGTCTTCCTTGATATCTTCTGGAGACTGATCTGTAGCAATGTCTTTGTCTCCTTTCTCGTCATGAGCAGGTGAAGGAGTTTGAGGAACTTCATCGTTGGGTGCTTCTGGGGATGTCTCAGAATCTTTTTCGTCTTGTTTTGTTTCGCTCTGTTTCAAATTATCGGTTTTTTCAATTGCATCATCTTGGACATCAACCTGTAAACTTATATATGTATGAAGAAGAGTTTGGAAAGAAAACAAACGAAGGTACAAAGGGAATGCTAATTTTGTTGTGAGAAACACTTACCTCGTCCTCACTTTTTGGCTCCTCTTCTAGCTCCTCTTGTTCTCCAAGTAGTTCGTTTTTCGCTTTTCTCTTCTCAACTCTTTCCATCCAGCAAATCTTGTCGATCATTCTGTGAACCACTTTACGAACAGCATAGTTATCACTCTCACGGCGGGAACGATTGTTTTTAAGTTTCCTCTGAAAATTTAATTCCATTAGCTAAACGGAGAAGTTGCATTTACCTTCTCCTCGGCAGTTTTATCGCCAGTCGGCTGGACCTTTCCTCCTTTTCCATCTTTTTCTTTCTTTTGGGAGTTCTGTTGCTTAACGTTTTGCTCCTTCTGTTCTTTTTGATCTTTTTGATCCTTTTGGCTTCCACGTCTTCTCTGACCTTTCTGAGTTTCTCCGTCGGCAACCTGCAAAAAGGCCAGATCAGGTCGTGAACGTGTCGGTATGTGTTATTGAAACTTGAGAAAGCCACCGATAGCGCGATGTACCCCGGGTGGCAGCTGGCGGCTACCGGGCGGTACTGTTCAAAAGAGAAAGCAACGAGCAGGTGAGACAGTCTAACTTTCGAAGATGACGTAATATTTGGAGTAATAATGAATAGTTATTAGATGGGATAACGTATATTACATAAGGGCAAAAGGTAAACATCGATAAGATTGTAATCGATCAAATTTTGCTAATAAATAAATCGCGAGATAGTTTCCAACTCTTTTGATTTCATTCTTCACATTTCACATTCTCGCCTATGCCCAGTGATGACAGAATAGTAAAACAGAAAACAGTCAAAATATTTCAAAACAAAGTAAAAAATCTTACTGAGCTTTTTTTCTCTTGGCCATCTTTATGTCCTTTTCCTTGATTTCCACCTCTTCCATCTTTTCTATCACCTCCTCCGCGTTTTCCACCACCATTTCCATGTTCTTTCTCCTCTTGTTGTTTTCCAGGAAAACTTATTCTTCCTTCCAATCTTGAAGGGATTTTTAAACCTTCCTTTTGATCTTTATGAGTTTTTTGTCCTTGTGCTATTCCGCTTCCTCTTCCACCTTTTCGGTTTCCTCCAGAGTTGCCATTGTTTGTGGCGTTTCCGCCATTATTATTATTATTATTATTATTATTGTTAGCGCCACTTTGACCCGCCAATTTACCTTTCAAATCCATCGAAGGAACGTTCTCCCGCCATGTTTCGGCACTGTAACTATTTGAAACTGGAATAAATGATGTTGAGGCGAGACTTACGGTGTCTTTCCTTTATCCCACTCACGGCTCCACTGTCCGTTTCCGGTACGATCTGGAGTAGTCGCTTTGGGAGGTGTTTGAGACGATGACTGCAAAAAATGAATTGAATATTTATCTAATAGTGATGAAATCCAAGTGCCGTGATGGTTACGTTATTTTACCAATTCTATTCATAGACAGCTTCTGTCACATTATGCAATCAAGTCGTAAAGTTTGAAAAACGGTCAAATATATATCAGTGATATCCATGACTTTATTTTCACTTTATTAACGTTTAGAAATATTAATCTTTTTTGATTTTTTAACCTGTGCCTCTAATTTTGCAACCATCAACAAAACTGATTTGAAGAAACTTTCTTTTTTGTTACCTTTTTCTTTTTACCAATTTGTAATTGTCTAACATTCTTGCGCGTTCGGTGAATGTTATCACCTTTGTACATCTATCTTCACTATCCAATTTTACCGCGTTTCCCTTCTTCTTCCTCTTGTTTTCCCCTCACCACAGAAGAATAACTTTCTCTCTAACCCCCTCAAAACTATACAGTTTGAAAACTGGTTTTTGACAATGAAATATCGACATGCCTTTGGAGATTTCGCTGTTGAATCCTCATTGCGCACACGATCCTCTTCAATCTCCTGAAAAAAGAACATATATTTCTTGTCTTTTGCAACGTTTTCAAAACGGAACATACCTTAGTGCGCTGCTCAATTTGCTGGTTTTTTTCCCGAATGAGGGCGATTCTGCGATCGAGTTCTGCTTCATGTTCTTCGCTACGTCGTTTTTCACGATCCATATCGAGCCCTGCGAAGTTTTGGAATTCCAGATTTTGTCAAAGGGGAAAAGTAAAATTGTCAGTAAAAAGGAAATGAGGAGAGGAATGCGAATAACAACAGGCTGTGTTTACCAGCAGCCACCACTGTTTTATGCAAATAATTGACTGTATGTAACTATGTAAAAACACGGAAAAGATTGAATAGAAAAAGAGAGAGAAGAACAGAAAGATAGTAGATTACTAAGGATTTTTGTAGAATCGATTGGTGTTGATAAGGGAATGTTTTTTGAAAAACAACAACTTAGATGTCGTCGGTATTTCGAAAAATAAATTTGGAAGCAGTATAACTCAGAAACAATCTGTTACAGAAAGAAAACCAACAATCTTGCTAAATACTTTCTTTTCAAAATTTTTGAAAAACTCAGCACTCAAGCGGAGTTTTTACTTTAATTCCGGACTTCGATAAACTAGAGAACATGGATGAGGAATATTCTTTCTGAAAATTTGAAAACTGTTCTCAGTATCCGATATCTGAAGTGGATTGTCATTTTTCTTACTATGGAAAGTACAGTATGAAGATTGGCAGCATTCAGTTAAGAACAGTATTTGAAGAAAGCATTGCGAAACTGACTGGTGTAGGGTTAAAATTATTTGGAAGCAAAAATGATTTCCTTCACTTTATTTCTCTCTTGCCTCAAGAGTCTTGCATCTTCTATTCGTTCTCTCTATCAATCGAAGAGAATCGGGAAGAAAAACCAGAGATTTAGAGATGGAAGGGTGAAGAGAGCGGGCGTTTGCAGTCTGTCTGTGTGCGTGTCGTGTCTATGTAATATCTGTACAAGAAGAGGGAATGGAAAGGGGAGCAGCGGGACGAGAAGAGATGGACATTGAAAAATGAGAGAAAAACGTAGGAGAGACAAAAAATAAACTCAACGGCAAAAGTGTTAACAAAATTACGAAACAGTACTGGTGACTGAAGGGAGTTGTGTTTCTGTCTATCTTGGAGCTGGTTGTCAAAACTAGAACAGTTTCAAAACGATTTGTTTTCCCGAAACTCGAACTCAAGTAGTAGGATTCAAAGGGTTGGAAACCACGTTTCATTAGAAATGCGGAAATTAAAATTCTCTACGGGAGTGGGAAGGATTGTTTTATTCTATAGAAAAAGCAAGGCATATTATTGGAAGAAAAAACAATGCAAATAAAACAGGTCTTAAGCCGCTTTTCAGGTGATCGGAACGCAAAGTCGTGAATGGTTGGGCCAATTAGCGTCAGACAACAACTGAACAAAAACAAAAGAACAGGCAAGTGTGAAATTTTTTCTCAAGAAGAAACAGTGGTCGTATATGTGACCGTTATTATGGTTAGTTCTGAAATTTATAGAAACCTACATTAATAGAAAAGAAGGGACATTTACATCTGGAAAACTCACCAAACAGATGAAATTTTGCGAAAAAAACTTTTTAATTATATCATGATATTATTTTCAACTGCTTTCGTCATTTTCAGTTTGCTATATAATTCTGAATTGAGATTGTTGATCAGATAAGTTTTCAATCTATTCTTGGAAACAGTAAAAGTTCATGTGTCCCAGACAAGTCTGATTGTGTAGAGCAGGGATTGAAAAGTTTGATTGTTATGAAGTGTTGTTGCGTATGGAACCCATTTTTTAAACACATATTGCTGAATACTTTACAATGTTGTACTGAAATGAAGTTATTTGAGGTCTATTCAACGTTATGAAGATCCTCTAGAAGGTTTCAGCTTCTATTGCTCTTTCAGTCGATCAGTTCAACAGATCATATTTATGACAATCAAGAGAACAAAACTCTAATCCTATCTGATCATATGAATAAGCAAGTTAATAACGAATATCAAAACAATTAGTAAACTCCTTTGGGAATTTTCACGCGCTCTTCTCTCAGTCTCTTAATTGAGTGTGAAACTGGTGATATCCGGTTATTTTCGTTTATTTCGATCTAAACTTTCTTCACTCCATTGAAAAAACCCTATTTTTCGCCGAACTTCAAAAGTAGCAGCTTTGACACAAGTTACGGATCGCCAGTTACACCCAATTATTTTCTGTTTACCCGTTCGTTTCGGTTCCTGCAGCATCTACCTTTCAGCACCAAGATGACAGCCTCAAATTATGTAGATGAACTACTACGTCAAAATCTTGGATGTGATTCTGGAGAACCAGATATGGTCCAATTTCTCAAATTCGCATTGCAACTGATGTATGTTATACCGTTTGGAATTTTGTATCTATCATTTATAATCACTATTGTTAAACGACGCAAAGATCGGGAGCTATTCGATGACTCCTTTTTTACATTGCATTTAGCCGATGGTATCATTGTAAGCATAAATTTATTTGTACATTTCTTCTAGGAAAAAAATGTCCTAAAAAGGAGTTGAAAATCTATTAGGACTCTCAAATCAAAAGCCCGTTTTTTTACAGTCTTGAAGTCTAACCCTGTTGTTAATTTCTCTGTCATGAGCTGCTAACTTCAATTCCTTGAAAAATTCTTCCCAACTTTTTCCAGACTCTATACTTCATAGTATCAGACACTCTATTTTTCCGTTTAACCTCATATGTTCGTCCAGTTTGCGAATTCCTTCTACCTCGCCTTCAAAATCCTTCTTATATACTGACTCCGTTCTATACTCTGTACATGTATGCTCAACTTGCAAAAATGTTATCGACATTGGCTATGAGTGTGAATAGATATACTTCGGTTAACCATCCGGTTAAGCATAAAATGGTTAGCACTCAATACGCTAATTTCTCATTTATATTCTTATTCAGTTCTGGTTTCAAAACTGCAACAAAATTATTGCGGCGGTTTTCATCATCCCATGCTTTTGTGTATGGCCTGTAGCAATCGGGACTACAAGTTTTTTACCCTTTAATGGAAACGGTGTTATTAACTATGAGCATGTTGTCCCATGGGCTCGTACAACTTATGGTCGCCTTGCTATCGCTGTCCCTACTTTAATATTCACTATCTATGCAAGCATAATCACTTCATCAAAACTTAAAAAACTAGGAGAGCATATGAAAAAGGTTGAATTCTCTATGAATGTTGCAACAGTTTTCACAACTTGTGGATTCTTTCTGGTTGTTGCATTGCAAGTTTGCTATCTTGCTGTCAATGTTGAAAGTTATCTGGATCGAATGTGGATGGTAAAGTTAGTGATGGCTGCAACTCAAGTTAGTAATGACTTCTATATGTTGAGGTATACTAGATTCAGGTTAACTAAAAAATATGAATATGTTTCAGCGGGCCTGTGATACTTATTATTCTTGACAAGCGAATGAGATCTTCTCTCTGCTGTTACCAAAACAAACCCAGGAAAGCGACAAGAGCGTCAGTAGCCCCGATCACATTGGTTCAATCCCACGGGAGTTAAATTAAATAGTTCAATGAACATTATATGATGTGTTTTTGCACTTTTTTCAGTGTTGATATCCTCTTTTTTGTGTCCTGTTTCTTACTTTATAGTGTATTAAACATTTAAAAGGTACAATAAGTTTTTTTCAAAGCACAATACAAAGTTTTGAAAACTTGGGTCATATTAACAAGTGAAACGAGACTTTTCTCCAAAAATTATCGACAACAAACTACTTTCATCGGGGCTGGTACTACGTACCAGTCGAGAGCTTCATTACCACACAGATCATCGAACCGAATCCGAAACGAAAATCTCTCGTTTTTCGAAGTTCCTGTTCCGTTCTACATATATTTTGCAAGAATGTCAGGACCGAGTGAGACGAACAGTTTTCTTCGCAATGTTACGAGCTGCGATCCTGGAGAGCCAAACTCTTCCCAATATATAAAGTTTGGGTTTCAGTTAGCATATATTCTGCCGCTTGGTTTTTTATATGGTTCGTTTTTGATGGCCATCATAAAGAAGAAAAAGCATAGAGATCTTTTTGGTGACTCTTTTTTCACTCTACATCTTGTGGATGGATTCATTGTGAGTTTGATTCTTTGGCTTAAAATTTCAACTTTTGATTGCAGTCCCTATTTTTTCTATTTTTGGATGTTTCATTCTTTCGGTTAACCTCTTATATTCGACCAGCGTGTGAACTTCTGCTTCCCTTATTGAGAGATCCTGGGTTTTATTTGACTCCGTATTTCTCTATTTACTTATACACGCAACTCACAAAAATGCTATCAACTTTGGCAATGAACATAAATAGATATACTTCAGTGAATCTTCCAATTAAGCATAAAACGGTAAAGCTTCAAAACACGAAGTTCTGAATATAGTTTTTAGCATTAGTGCTGAATTCTAGACGTATATTTTTCGAAAGTTGTTTTTTATAGATTTGGATGAATCACTGTTTCAAAGTGATTTGCGCTATTTTCATCATTCCCTTATTTTTCGTTTGGCCAGTTGCTATCTCTCCTTCTAGCTTCGTCCCATTTAATGGGCAAACAATCATAATTTACGATCATCAAATTCCATGGGCACGTACCACATACGCAAGAGTGTTGATTTCTTTTATCACTCTTGTTTTTACTGTTTTTGCAAGCATTGTCACATCCTCGAAATTGAAGAAACTTGGGAAACACATGAAAAATGTTGAATTTTCAATGAACGTAGCGACGCTATTCACTTCCATTGGATTCATTTTGCTTTTGACGATGCAAGTGTGTTATCTCGTTCTTCATGTAGACACATTGGTTTCGATGCCTTGGGTACGAATGCTGGTTATAGGTGGAACTCAACTCGGGAACGATTTCTATATGTTGAGGTGGACATGCTAAGATGAAAATAATATTTCAAAAACATTCCAGCGGGCCGATAGTTCTTCTGATTCTGGATAAGAACATTCGGCGTTCTACATTATACAGAAGTCACAAGAAAAACGATTCACGAAGATCGACGAAAGTCTCAGCTCAAAGATCTACTGCACAAACTTAACTCTGTGATAGAGCTCATGGTTCTTTTTTATCGAATCGTGTTATATTTCGTCGTATAAGACTTATAATAAATTAGTATTTGCCTGTGAGTTTTGAGTTGCTCAATTCGTTAATTTTATTGAAGAATAAAAGTTCATCTCCGATCACCGTACGTGCAAGCAATGGCTAAAGTGTACGGATCACTGCTTTGATCTCATCTAACCTGCCCACGCATTTCATTCAACTAATGTTGTCATTTACTGCTTTAACACTTTGTGATGGTTGATGTAAATGCAGCAACAGAATTCCTTCGTTCCAGAGTCAGTTGTGATTCCGGACAAACTGATTTATCTCAATACTTCAAGTTCATCATTCAAATGTGTTACGTTTTGCCATTTGGAATCCTATATTCATCTTTCATGATTGCAATTATTCAACGAAGAAGACATTGTGAAATCTTTGAAGACTCATTTTTTGCTCTTCATTTGGTAGATGGAGTGTTGGTAGGTTAACTTTCCTTTGTTTATGATTAATAGATGACTGGTAATCTTTGCCACTTTTGCAAAAGCAGAGTGTTGCATACCGTATCTTGTTTTCAGATAAGGAAGGTAGTCTTAATTTTTTCGAGATAGTTAGAAATGAACTCAATACGTTTGAATTCTCTACATTGAAAAACTCCGTTCAGTTAACTTCCAGCCAATTCCTTTCAGACCCTGATTTTCTTAATTTTGGACATAGGTTTCTTTCGCATTACAACTTATATCCGTCCGGCTTGCGAATTTTTCCTACCTCTACTGAAAGATGATGCATATTACCTGACTCCTTACTTCACAATTTACCTTTACGCACAGTTCGCAAAAATGCTAACAACTCTCATGATGAATACCAATAGGTACACGGCTGTGAGATATCCGTTGATTCATAAATCAGTATGATACCAATTTATGGGTAAACAAATGAAATTTTTGTTTTAGATCTGGAACCAGTACTGTTCGAAGACTATTCTGCTAGTTCTCACAGTTCCCGTTTTATTTGTTTGGCCTGTTGGCATTGCGAAAACGTGTTTTTTACCTAACAGAGGACAAAGTTTGATAATGTATGAGCATCGTTTCTGGTGGGCACGTACTTCGTTCGGCCGAATTTTGGTTGGTGGAACAACCTTAATATTTTCTATATTCACGAGCGTTGTAACTATATATAAACTATCAAAGCTCGGGAAACATATGAAGAAATTGGAAGTTTCAATGACTATTGCTACCATTTTCACATCAGTTGGTTTTGTTTTGATGCTGCTTGTTCAAGTAATTCAGCTTGTGGTTCCCTTAGACTCATTCATTAATGACCCATGGCTGACAACGTTTCTCTTGGGTGCCACACAGTTTGTGAATGATTTTTACATGCTGAGGTATGAACACCAGAATAAAAACGTTATTTTCAGCTTGCCTATGAGATGTTCTATAAAGTATCGGTCAATAATAAAAACTGAATTTCAGTGGTCCTGTGGTATTACTCATACTCGACAGAAAAATCAGAAAATCTATTTTTCATTGCTCTCTCCGAAGAAGAAACTCCAAGAAGACTATACTAGAAGTTTCTGCAAGACAAAACACCGTGACAGAAACGCATATGTTTTGATGTGAAGTTTATTCTTATCCAATTATTTATTTGTGCTTTGTTCTTTTCGCTTCAATGATATCTTTGAAAATGTAATGTTAGATATGAAGACGACAACTAGTGAGTATAATAGTATCAGCAAACATCACCACATTGTTAAAGTTTTAGCTGATGGAGACTTCATGATAACTTTGACAGTGTCTCCGTTTTTCGAAGTAGCTCGAGTGTTTGACGAATTCTGTGGAACTTCTGGAGCAATGCGGAACATTTTGGACCGGAGGCGTCTGTTCATGATTAGGAGGACAATGGGAGAGCTGAACAAAAGGGTGTTAATTCATTTCACGGTGTAAGCATTAATAAACAAACATTGAAATCATTTGATTTTTATACGAAGTATTTCTCACCTCATAAGATAGAAATCATTGCAAATAAATTCCACTTTTTTCAAGATGCTTCCGAAAGTAATATTCTGAACAAGAAATGCAGTCGAGAAGACAAGTAGAAACACCTGGAAATGTTTTCAATGGAGAAAAAAGAAGAACAAGTTTGTGTATTTTAGCGAAAACATCTTGAGCTTTCCGAACAGAAATACGAACTCTGCATTATTCATTATGAATTTTTTTCCCACACACTCACTTGAATGATGATATAAATAACAAAAACCAAACTCATAACAACAGTGGACAACGTTAAAGCTTTCTCCAAGCCTTTCAGATGAATTTTGAATTTTCTTGTCAACATATACGTCCTGATGTTTGCATACAAAATGAACAAAAAAGCCGCGAAGCTCACAAATAGTTTGAAAAAAGTTGTACGGACCTAAAGAAAAAATTCTTATTTGACTGACTTTTTGTGAATCCCCCTACAAATGGCACCACTTTCACATATCCTAATATTCCTTGACCAACATAGGGATCAAAACGAGTTGGTGAGATCGCGAGTTGCCACGTGCAAAGGACAGGACAAGTCAATGCAACAATCATGACGTGGGTAGTGTGCTTCTTCCAAAACTGAAAAAAAAGTCTCTAAATGAGGTCACGCTTTCAAGAAATTGATCAGAATGAGACATTAGCATTATTTTCTGACTCACCACTTTATGCCAGATAGGATAAGCCACACAAGTAAACCTGTTGGCACACAGCGAGCAAATTGAGAAGATCTTAGCAAATTGAAAGAAATTGAACAAAAATAAGTAAGGAGTCAAAGCATATGTAGGGTTAGGAAACCACTTGAAGAAAAGAAAACAAGTGAAGTTAAGATATACAAGCGGACGGGTTAGGCCAAAATCCAAAACTACTACAATCAAGCTCTGAAAATATACGATACTCATTCTTGTTGGTATCGATACATAACTAAAAGATAAACAATTACTAACATGAGTTTGAAATCGGTATAAAAAGGTGATCAAGATTTGAAACCCATTCTTTTACATTAATTATCTTCTCCTATTTATACCTAGACGTTTAAAACAAGCTATTTACTTTATTTGATTTGTATGAAAATCGAGTCATGCCAAGCATCCTTACAAGTTAGTTTGTCAGTGGATAAGCTACCGTAATGTTTATTCCACCACTTACCACACATCCATCCATAACGTATAATTTGAAATATTCATCAGAAAACCCTTGCTCCGTTTTGTGAGCTCTCAAAACCTTCAGAATAACATACAGGTAAAGAATCGAAATGGGAAGCGCATATCCAAGTTGTACGATAAAGAACACTGTCTGTCCAACAACAGTTAGATCCTTGTATTCGCATGTTCTGATAGATGGATCTGGTAGTTCTTCCATCTGGAAATATGCGGCAATTTCTTTTGTTTAAATTTCGAAAAAAAATCTATTTTAGACTCAAAAAAACCTTTACAAAAAGAGTCAGAAAAAAGAGGAGTACCTCTGAGGGACAATGTAAGTGTAGCGATGTGAAAAAAAAGCGAAAGTCACAAGAAAAACTTTTGCTTTTTTCTCAGATCAAAATTGGATACTGAGTCTTGCTCATAGTTGCTATGTTCTCACACCCTAATGTTCCACATCAAATGTTGGTCTTTTCTTGAGAGATGAATATTATCGTACCCAGAGAACTTTTGGCAATCGCTTGTCAGAGACAAACTTGCCGAAGTTCTCCGAGGAATCGAAACAAAATGAAAATCAAATTGCTACAGACCAAGGCTGACTTACCTGTTCAAGATAAACAACAGATGAAATAAGATGAGAAGTAGCCATTTCTAGAAAAGTATATAACACCAACATGTATTGTATTAGTCCAAGTAAAAGTAGTGAGACAGGATTGAAAGCAATCTGAAAATTCTTAAATCGGTTTGAGATTTATATACTATCGATCAAAGACGAAGCATAGGCATTAGAATGCACGCTCAACTAACAGTTGAACTATACACTGACACGATGAACCTCAATTTAGGAGCTGATGTCTCAGGATTTATGGATTTCTTCTGTTGCATATTCTCAAACTTTGGCATTAACGCTCAACACCGTAGCGATAATTAGTCCAACAGAGCTATTCGAAAACACATGCACATGTTTTTGATTTGATTGTTACTTTTCTGGGAATTGCAAAAAGTGGGCCTCCAGTTTTTTTTAGTCAAAAATGATCTTTTGTACTTTGGGCATACGTCAGGTTTTTTTCTATTTTCCCACAAAGAAACAAGTGGCACTCTCGGAAGGAATTAATTCCAAATGATTTTTTCAACTCCGACTTCCAAACTTTAAGCCTAAATGATCGAATATCGACGGGGGAAGAATGCACAATTACTTCCCAGAACGATAAAAAAACGAAGGGTGAAGGAGAATGTACCCGCAAATATTTTGAGCAGGTGTATTTCCGAGTTCGCGTACGTGATCCAAGACTTATAAGTAATAATATAATGGCTTATAATCAGAATAAAAAATTGTAGTTTTTTCAAATATGCCTAGTCCGATGATTTTGATTGATTGGATTCAAACAAGACATAAACTTGCGGAGCAATCAGGATTGGAAACATGGAGACCACAAATCTCTCTTAATGGAACAGAAAACAACGAAAAATTTCACAAATAGGACGCATTCAACTTGCTCGTTTTTAACAGAAACACCAACAAATGAGAAAAAAGCATCAGTGGAGTTTTCAAATTTCTGTTCAGCTATAAAACGGCAACCTCGGACAAACTCTGGTTTCCAACCTGGAAATTTATTGAATAGAAAAGTTTTACTAAACATTCGAGAAGAATCAATATGTCTAACTTTTTTGTATAACGGTTCGGGATTAAACTTAAAACGCACAACTTCGGAGTTGGCAACAATTCTTTGCATGATTTCAGGTGTTTTTTTTTTCATTAGATTCATGTCAAACTATTCATCCCTTCAAATAACTTTTAGTTTTAACTGTACGGTTTTTGCATCTACCCACTACAAGAACTAAAATCAATTAATGAGCTACATCCCATTTACATAACGACCATTCATTTCATCACGACCTGTGTCTCGTCTACCTGTTTCATTTTTCGGTCAACACTCTCGTGCAATACTTTCTGTTCGCTTTCACTTTTTTTGATGAGTAACTCTTCCAAATAAGATCACAGCTGTTTACTGCTTTGCTTCCCGCTGTTTGCAGCTGCTTTAAAGCTTGCACGTCCTTGTGTCACCTCATAAAGTATATATTTGTGTTAACAGTTCAACAGTTTTTATATTTAGCGCAGTAATATAGAGTTTTGGATTTTTCAGATGGCTCATCACTCTGAGCGAAGTTTGCTCAAAGACAACAATACCTCTGAGTTTGAAGCGAATTCGAACATTCCAAGAGTTAACCTGTGTGGAAAAGTGTTTCCAGTCTCTGGCAATGAGTGGAATAATGCTGGCACATTTCAAGATAACGTATTCTGGCAGCAAATTCAATCAATGGGACATCTTCAAGGGGGTGGTAAAGTGAGAGCATCTCTTACCACTACACAACTTGCTTCAGAAACTTCGCACACAGCACAGGAGTGCTTAATGAAATCAATTCCATCGCCACATCATTTTTCAACACCACTATCTTCAAACTCTGACTACTATTCGACTAATAAGACTCCAATGGTGCAAGGATCGGTCGAGCCAATACGGAAAACGGTTTTGCAACAACTTATCGATGTTGAATTTCAATCATCAACTGAAACTCCAAAACTCGCACCAAAGCCAAGAAGAAAGTACATCAGCAAACGAATCTCAAAAAAGTTCACTCCGAAAATATCACAGTTTTTGATTCCGCCATCAACCAAAATTTATCAAGAGAATTGGCTTAACGAAGTCTACTGGTTTCATTTCAACGAATTTATGAAAATCAACTTTTATGATCAAATTACGCGTGTTTTGCCACCAAAAGAAGCTTCCCCTACCAATCAAGACCCAATGGTAAGTAAATCTTTCAAAATCTTGAGTTGGTCTCACAAAACAACAAAAATTTCAAAGATGCATAGATTTTTTCGAAAAAACACGAGCTAATGAGAGACGACAGCAAAGCATTGTTACTTCTGTAAACTAAAAATTATTTCTTTTCTGGCTGTTCATCCTTCTTAGAGCACTCATGTCAATCACCAGTCATCGTAGGATCTACTAACTTGTATTAATTTTTCAACAGTTAATATAAGTCCTATTGCATATCTCCATTGTCTTTAGAATTACCAAGAAGTTTTTAACTGATAGAATGTTTGAAACGTACTTATAAAAATTTCTTTAGTTGAGCACATTTTGAAAATTTAAAAGACAATCGATATGTGATAAATGGGTGGGCTCATATTACAGGATTTACGATATAAAATCCTCACTTTAAAACTTTTATCGACAAAATAGTTGCTTCCACAGGTTGGAATTCTACCATAGTCAAATACATGGTTATTGTCACAGAAACAAAAAATCGGATATATTTTGATTAAACACGAGGGACAATATAAATTTTTCTGCTCTCAAAAAGACATGTAGCATTTTTTCTATTACAAAAAAGACGTCTATCAGCAATTGGCAGAAATGAACATTTTCAAGAAAAAAGTTATCATCAATTTCTTTTTCTAGTCTATCCCCAAGGAAAAAAAATAAATGTGTTAGCCAAATCCCTCAAACATGTTATATCTAACCTCTACATGATTCTAATCTCCTAAAATAGATAAGCTTTATCAGAAAGAGCCCCATGAAAGTTGCTATTCTATATGCTCCCCACTCATAAACATATATTCTCTCTTCACACAAACACACCGGCACATAACCACATAATCCTTGAATACTTTGTGTCGGCTGTACTCTCAAAACTCTTTTCCCTCTCCTGATTGTCTCTCATTCTGTCTTCGTCTACTGCTGCTTTTACAATCAAAACAACGAACTCATATGTCTTATGTGTTGTTTTTGAAATGGAACAAAAAACAAAGAGAGAATAAGCGACAAGCGGAGGTGCTCGGTGGTTTTTTTCCTTGTTTCTCAATCCTTCACACAACCTGGTCAGTCTGATGTTTTTTGTTTCTTCAAAATGATTCTTACCTCTTTTGATCAATCAATTAAAGTAAATA
>GL379809.1:933078-944967 GCA_000143925.2 Caenorhabditis brenneri
TTTCTACGAATATTTGTTTCGTCTGCTGTGTTTTCAGCTCTCTATAATCGAACTGCAGATCCTCTAAACTGAATCTCAATAACTCAAATGTTTGAAAATAAAAAGTATGAATCTTGATATAGGAGACATTCGATAGCTTTAAACACAAGACAAAACAAATTTAAATAGTTGTTTTTGCGATAATGTTGCAAAACATAGAAGCTAAAAGTCTCAAATAACTTTCGTAAATGTTTCAAATAAAGCAAGATACGTTCAACACTTACTTACTGCGGCCGGACAATTCTCTGTCACCGACAGGAACTATTCTCTTTCACAAAACAAATTCCGTAAATTCGAAATAATATACCCAAAACAATGATCATCATTTTTCGTAGCGACTTTAATTCAAATCAACCAAATCATGAGAGTCTCCACGTTCGGATATTCAAAAATTTGGTCTGGTTGAAATCGCTTGGTTTCTTGGGTTTTTTTTTCAACTTTTCTCGACTGTTGTTTTTGCATAATGTACCAAGATGTTTCTGATTATATGAAATCATTGTTTATCCCAATCGGACAACTGCGAGCACATTTACATTTGTTCGCATTAACAACAACCCAGTTTCTCATACTGAATAAACGCTTCGTTTGGTATCCATCTTTAATTGGTTGATATACTGGATAAAGCCATGTGATTTGTCTGCTTTCTCTTCGAAAAACGATCACTATGACACATTTCTTTGTCTCCTGCCCCCGTCCCAGCACTACTCTCAGTGTCCCTTCTTCTGTCCCGACATTCCGCGTGAGTGTTTTTTTTCATGTATGATTCTAATGAAAATGCTGACGATGCTTTGGCCCGGCCAACGGGAAAGAGAAAAGAGAATAAGAAAAATGTATCACCTCTTTCTTTGAGTCTTCATGTGTGTGTGTTTCTTTGCGACCAACAATTTTCTTTTCGTTTTTGATAACAATTCCGTGGAGCGCCCGAAGAAAAGGAAACATGTACAAAACATAAGTGAATGTATGAGAATGTGAGAAGAAAAGGAGGAACTGCTCTATTTCTCTTCTTTCATTTTTTTTTTTCACGTTTTTGTTGCTGGTGACGGTGGCGTTGTTGTGCCATTTGTTTTTGGACGTACTTGAACGACACAGTTTTTGATATCTCGACAATTCTGTCTTGAATTGAGAGGCATTGTTCTAACAATAAGTCTACTTTACCTATTTTGAGATTCTATACAGAAGTTTCGGACCATACTTTTGTTCTAGATTGTTTTCAAGTTATTATTGCAAATAACCCCGTCTATAGACTTATAATTTTCTAAATTTATAAGTTACTGCTACTCTTTTTTCATGTGTAATGAACACATGTAAGTAACCAACAAAAAAATGTGATCCGGATGGTGTCAAAACGATAATGATTAAGAGAGACATCGCAACAGACACATACACACTATATGGAAGGTACATGGTCATCAATCAAACCGAACTCCTCTTTTCTCCGGTGATCTTTTTTCACCGGGTTCTTCGGTTCTTTTTCTTCTCCTCATCATCGTGCTTATCATCCTTATCATCACTTCTCTATTGTTACAACCAATGTCCCTTCTTCAACCCACAAAATCTATGATTTCTTTTTTTCCGTTCTCCGATTGTCTTTATATTGATACTTCCATGAAACGCATTGGTTTGAACTTGTTCTCGCAATTTGATAATCTTTCATTTTTCTAACAAATAATATTTCTTCTTCAGATTCCCGTATTTTATGGAAGCAGTAGCTATCCCGCAATTTCTCCCAAACGCCGATCCAAACCTTGTAGAGTTCTGTGTAAGCAAGGTTTTCAGTACCTGACTCTTCACTGTATTGAAAAATTCAGAAGAATCTGCTATTTGCAAGCCATCGCAAAGAGTGCACCACGACGAAAGAACTTCTCCAGAAGGTTGTGGCGCTTAAGTGCATTCAAGACAATAGTGTGATGAGGTGCGTTTCTTATCATATAGTTCATTTCAGAGAAGCGTGGAAACATCATACTTCTTTTTTGATTCCTTATCACTCGCACAACACCGAGATTGGAAGAGAATGCAAAGAAAACCGCAATAAGAATCATATGACATAAAAGGAAAGAGACAACTCAAACTGTTCTATAAATCAAACTGTTTTCTCCCGATTTTCGTTTGATTTCTAATTGAAAAAATGTATTCAAGTAAAAGAGAACTGATAACAAAGATAGCAAAAGACACCATAAGGCGTCAAACTATTATATTTTCTCACAAAAATTGGAATGGAAGATACCGATTTTTTCCCACAATATAATTGTTTTGGAAAAGGGAAGTTAGACATTTTATAGTGTTTTAACAATGGGAAATCATGAACACATATTTGAAACAAAAACATACCCACGATAGTTCGGTGAAATACATCATCTATGAATACAAGAATATTCGAATAGTCAAAAACGTTTTTCGTTTCAGCATGGAAACCTCAAACGGTTCCATATGCGATCCGTGCTGTTCTTCTACTGGAGGGTCATCGCCTTGTACCAATGATGCATCTGATAAGGAACAAGAGGCTACAACAGTCAACATCACACCTGTCTTCTTTAGCTCGATGACTGCTGTTGTTAATAATCTTAACAAGGAGGGAGTGGATCCGATTGTTGCCGAACAAATCGCTCTAGACCGACTGTGCTCTCCTAGTGCAAATCCATTGAGTGTCATGTCTCAAGTCGTGCTTAACGGGGTTGCCGTTTTTCCAGTTGATGAAACTGTCTCAACTTTCGTTAAGAACATTTTGAAACGACTTTATGTAAGCTGAGACCTAATAACTCAAATGCTAGCCGCACTCACTTTCAGGATCATGAAAACTTTACATTGGATGGAGCACCATATCCATTCGATGTGAAATCTGCACTCCGTTACTCGGAACATTACCACTCTCAGATTCCAGCTCTCAAAGTAAGTTAATTGATATATTTTCAACATCTGAGTGTTAACTAAATTTAAGGCAATACACCCGTTTCATCTTGCTCACGAGCAGTCAATCACTTTTTCAGCGATGGCAAGATTTATTGCGATGCATGAAATTGTAAATAGAATTATAGTTAAAACTTTCTTAATTTTATAATTTCCCTGATTCAGAACATTGATTTGAAGTTACTGTTTCCTGTTGAGAGCCATCAACTTGATGAACACGCCTATTATTCAGCTGCTTTCTGGACCTACCGTGAGGCGTTCAAGACATTTTACTACCCAAAAATGCCTGCACCACTGCCACAAAGATTGCAACTCTCGGTATAAGAGTATCTATTGAAGAACATGGTTCGAGTAATTTCATTTCAGCCGACTGATAATCAAATTTTGACTCGGTATTGGGATGCCGGTAATCGCCACGTCACTGCTACAGAATGCATGCTCTTGCACAGAAGATGCCCCAGTTTGGCTCCATACCAAATCTATGGATATTTTGACAAACGTAGAAGAAAGGAGTATAACCGATATCGGTGAGTTATAAGAAAGTGTAGAAATGCGTGTTTATTTATTTCAGTGGACAGAGAGATGATGAAACTTTGGCTCTGGAAACCACACAAACCTGGAGAATGTTGAAAGACATGAAACGAAATGCGGATGATGCTGAAGGTGTTAAAGAAAAAGCAGAGATCATACAACGAGAATTTCTATCGGTGGGTGGAAGAACAATGTTGAGTTCTTGAACATCATCAGCTTTCACTTACAGAAAGATGAACAAACTAAGCTGAACTATCTTTGGGACTTAGGACACCGTCGTCCTAGTCACAATGAGTGTGAACTTCTTGCTGCTGATTTACAAATGGACAGTGGAGAACAGGTTAGTGAAACTCTGATGAGGACATTTAGGGATTCGGTTAGAAATATTTAAATGAATAGCGTGTTACCTTCGTAAACGGCGTGCACGCTTTCAGATTCACGCCTACTTTGAGGATCGCAGCTGGCACGAGGCATTCCAGAACCGAAAAAGGGCTAGTACATCAGCTAGGAGATGAACCAATTCTCAAAAAAATGATTTTTTGCTCCCATTCCCATTTTGAAACATGCATGTATAACTCTTTCGTTCTTCTTTCTGTGTTCATTAGACACATATCCTTCACCGATGTATAAAATACACAGATCTAATAATCCTTTTGTCGCTTCTGCTTTTAGAATTACAGTACGTTGCTTCCCTTTTTTCACTACAGTATTAGTTTTCCGTACTTTTTTGCCTGCTTTTTTTCTTCCGTTGAGAACATATTAATAATAGTTGTGAGTTCGAAAATAAAACGATTATTTTACCATTTTACCGATTTTCTTATCAAACATAATCATGGAATGAGAGTGCACCACTTTTATCAGTTTCTCCTTCTGAGTTTGAAAAACCATTGTCCGTGTGCCATTTTCGATTCTCGGTTTCTTTTTCTTGACATGTGAGCAGTTCAATAAAAGAAACGAATTGCTAGTTTTTTCATACTATACAGTATAGTATATTGTTTGAAAACATTATCTATACTCATCCATAAATGTTGAGTTGTTTTTTGTAGCTGATTAGTTATAGAAATACAGAGGCAATGATTCTCCCTGTGAATTGTTTTGTTTAGCTTGAGCATCTCAACTTTCAGCTTAAATTCAAATCCGGGTATTAGGAAAAAAGGTATAATGGAAGATCAAAGTACTTCATCATCTCAAATATCGAAACCAGAAGATAACAATACAAAACAAGAAGAGTGAGCTTTACATTTAGTTTTCAAAAAGGCCTACCCGACGTAATCCAACATATATACTTTTCAGTAATTGTGCACCTGGAAAAATTGTTTCACCAATACAACGAGTGGATATTTGGAACAGAATACGATACGGACATCTTTCGACGGCCCTTAGAATCCGAAGCTTACTTCTTTTTATCTCTTCTACATTGATCAGCTTTATTGATACAATATCGGAGCCAAAAGCGGTAAAGCCGCCGCCCTCAGTGAGTAGCTTTTGACAAACCATGAAATCATTAACGCTACAGGAAATCATTGCAAGAATCGTCAAAAGTTTCATTAAAGGAAGTGCTGAGCAGCAGAGTCTGGTAGAGTTTTTTTTTTGGAAAACACAATTGAATCTTACATTTCAGGGACATGAAACGTTTCTGGACATTCTTCTTGAAAAAATTCCAAACTCTGATGTCGTGAGTATCGTTCTGATCAGTAGTTTCACCCATAACTTATTGTAGACAAACTCTTCAAACATCCGAGCGTCTAGAAATACATAGGATTTTGGAGCTGTATTGTATTGTTCAACAAGAATATCTTTTTTCAGAAAGGAATGCATTATCACGAAGTGTATCTTGCTATTTCACCAATGATTTCAAGCGTTAACTGGGCACGGATAAAGTTTGACAGACGTGATGCAATGAAATGCTATAATAGTTTGTCTCAAATTTTGCACGTTTGCTTTGTCAGTTAAGGATGTTCTCAATTTTTCGTAATATATTTTTTCAGGACCAAATAGAAATCTCCGCTCGCGGAGAAGCCGATCAACTTTTTCTCGGTGTTTATGTTGCAAGTGTGTGGTGCTCAGTTTTGAAACAACATCCTGAACTATCAGAGCCTATTTCTGATCATCTCGATTTCGAATCGTATATGAAAACTTGGATTTTCGACTCAAACTTCGAGAACTTCTCTAAAGTTTTCGTTGCGTCGTGCTTTCAAATTCTCGAATCTTCCGATCGAATAAATAACAGATACGCAAAAATAGATGGGTCATTGGATACAGAAGGAATTGACATTTCTCAGCCACTGTCTCTGACTGCTTCTATTCCTGACGTTACGCACCAGACCGAAACATTGAGCTCTTTGATATCACCGATGTCAATTCATCCGTCATGGAGAATGGCACATTATGATCCATTTATGAACTCGTATATGCCTCCAGTTCCTTCACATTTCGTTTCATTTCCTCCTCCTCCTGTAATGCATCCCCCAGTTGATCCACAACAAAATTACATACCACCTCCACTTCAGCATATTTCTCCTGCGCCACAACCTACAGTTTCCAAAACAGCAAAACGGAAACAAAAGAGTTCCAACTCTCAAGAGCTGGTAAGTCTCATCTAAAATCACTCGAATCATAGAAAGTTTTCAGGTGGATACAGTGATCTCAAAGACACGAAAAAAAGGGCCTAAACCAGGTACCAAATACAGGCAGCGAATAACGGTTGATTTCACCGTATCGCAAAACAGTTCAATCATAGTTTTTCATTTTTTCAGAACGAGGCATCGATGATTCTGGAGATCGAGGCGAGTCGGGTTGCCGCTGACCCACCAGATAGACATTCTAAACGTAAAATTAGTGAAAGAACCAATATTTCCCTTTACCAGGTGAGTGACAATGTTTTATGACTTTCAATTAATACTTTCAATTTTGTGGTTTTTGCAGGTAAAAAGCTTTTTCAATCGAATCACAGCAGAACAGAGACGAATTCGAATGGGTACGCCTCAGAGGAAAAAACACAAATGCTCTAGAAGGAACAGATTCTAATTCCAATAAAAGTTTCTTAATTTTTTCTTGACTCTTTCTCATGTTCACTAAAGCCAAGGATATAGGTCTTTACACAATCGCTTACGTACTATCATTTTTCAAATCTCTGACAATAAGCTTACACTTAGCTCATCATATTTAATATCGTCATACTTGAGAAAATATTTATTAGTCCATGTGAAAGAAGAATTATTAAACCAAATCTAGAATTTAGAGAAATTATACCATAATTATGTGATCTGATTTCTATAAAAGCACAATCACTGTCCAATAAGCTTAGCAATCTATTAACTCTTCTGAATACTGATGTGAACGCTTCCATACGTCATAGCTGCCATGTTTGAAAAGCTTTATATAAAATTTATATCCAAAGTAGCACACTATTTTCACTGAAATTAAAAATAACCTATTTTTTAATGGTTCGTCGAAGAATAATTACCTGCAATACAAATTGCGAATAGCACAGAAATTGCAATACTCCACGAGTCCAAAGAACTGAATTTCGAGTTAGCTCTCACATTCAGAGGTGCTACAGGAAGAACAGTGTTCAATTCAGGAAATGATTCAGCGGGCGCAGTTTTGTACGTAAAACCTTTCACCGTGTCAAAATTGAGTACTCCGGTGATGCTCTCCGTGTTTTGGTTTTGAATGTAGATATTCACCGTGTCTACCAACCATTCACTCTCACAAGAGCGTTCCGTGAGTTTGAGAATGCTTCGAGCATGATCTTGATCGTATATTTTAAGTCCCGGAACCTCCCATTCACATTTTCTTATCAGGAACTCGATTGGAAGTCCAGTCTTCGTAGAAACTTGAAGAACATTTTCGTCATCATTAACAACTCTTCTAGCAATAGCTTTCATTTGAATTGGATACGATCTATGAGAGAGAGGAGGAACATTGAAATGTATTGCAGAAGGATACATGGAGTTCACTGGAAATTTTCAAATTTGTATGATATCATTCGAGGAGTAGATTCACGGTAGATTGAAGAACCTTCTGCTGGCGACGTGAGCTCAGAACTCATACTGAAGTTGAGTTGCACATGTGTTGGACTTTTCGAATTAATGACGATATCAAGTCTGGAAACCAAGGATATTGATTATAAGAATTCATACAAAAACTTCCTATAGGCGCTGAACTTTCAATTATATTGCTACTATTAAAAGAGCTGAATGAATACAATTCTCAATGTTCACGCCTTCATAACTCATAGATTTTATAACAAAAACATTATCTATAAAAATGAGATTTGTGATTTCGTAGGTAGCATAGGAATTCGCAACATATACATGACCAGAATTTCACCTAGTTTAACAATAACGTGTGTTTTTTTTGAACGCGTGCTCCTATATTTTGAAATATAGCTTACGATTCTTTGTTACTGTCACTAGCACAGCCCTTATAAATTCGTTGTTTCAAGTTCCTCAGACTCTGTCCATAAAAATAATAAGTTTCTTTCTGAATCTTGGATGTTGTCGCTAACACGAATATTCCACATTTCAAGAAGCCAAAATTTATCGGAGCCGTGGCTGTTATATTCAGTTTCAACGAAACATTACCCGACTCCGCTGAAAACATGTTTACTTTTTGTTCTGATCCTTTGTATTACCTTGGTCAATGAAACTCCCAATTGAGACAGAATGGTAGAACAACGATGATGTGTCCGATACGAAGGAAATAGAGTAAAAAGGCATTAATTTTGTTGATGCGAAGTTTGGAGATAATAAAACCGAAAATAAAGTTATCCATGCTTTTTCAGCACGCATTTTATGGTATTAAATTGTGCCGAATGAGATCTCATCATGAGATAGATAGTTTATGGAAAGCTAATTATCATATTAATTTATTCATCACGATGATCATCGACAACTATCAGTACCTCATCATCTATGCAGAACAAAAAAGCTACGATGTAGTCCTAATCAGAATTTCCTGAAGAAATAAAAGAGTTTATTTAGTCATTAAAAAAGATGGCAGCTACAATTTTTTTCCATTTCATCTTTTGATGTACAGTAGCTACTGCAGTAGGCGTAGACACGCCGTGGAGGTTCAAGCTTAAATCTATTGTTTTCACGTTTTTGACGCTGACTTAAACTCTTTCACATTTTGTTTTCCACTCATTGACTAGACATTTGTTGAGGACCTGCGGTGCTGTTTTGCAATTTTCCAAATACTTTGTTTTTTTAGAAATGAAGCACGCTAAAATTGTTCTTTTTTTTTCTCAAAAGAGAGAGAGGAGCAAATTTGACCCGAGGTCAACGCAATAATTGGCAGAAAGAATTGAAAAACTCTGTTTTTTGTCAAATTTCGATTTTTGTTTTATGGCCTACATTCTTCATTCGTTCTCGATTCAGTCAGTTTTTAGCTCAATCGATAGCTTTTCTGAAGCCCAACATGCTCACCAGTTTTCACATCAGAATCTCAAAAACTGAACGAATGAAAAATTATATTAAAAGAATTTCGCGAAATTTTCAGTACTTCAAAATTTTTACATTTTTTGAGTCCCACTTTCCTTGAAATATCTGGGTTCAAAATGGTCAGATCGTAACACCGAAAACTACACCATAAACCCAGAGCGGTTTCCAGTGCACCCCAAAAATTTCGGATCAAAATCTCTGAAACTGACGATTCTGAAGATGCTCAAAGTTGAAAAATTGCAAAAAGTGTAATAATTTTCTACAACAAATTGTCACGGCGAAACAATCGCGATTTAAGGGAAGAGGGGGAAAATAAGTAAGAAAAAGCCTATAAAGAATAGTTTATTCTAGTTTTTTAAAGCTAAACTTTGAAAAAAAAATTACTGTAAGTAGCGTATTTTCAAATAGCATAGTGTAACGAATCAGTTGTTGCAATATACTTGTTTTCATCTAGAAATCCCAAAAAATGGGTTCCCAATTTTTTTCTCTCAATTCTTATCTCGCTTCCACGAAGCTTTTCTCGAAAATAAAACTTCATGGACTTCTCAAATGATCATATAAAATCTCGGCGATATTTCTATCGGTGCCCAACCTTTTCCAGCATTCCCTTGCTTTTTTTTTTGAAGCGTTGGCAAAACTACATTCTATGAGGCCTATGAGCACATACACCTTAATGACGTCTGCATTATTCCCAAGAGCATGCAACTACGTATTCTGAAACAAATATTACCACGACTTTCAACTCCGACAAGATCACTGACGCTTCCACTTGACTATTATCTCACTACGAACCGTTACTTCACAAACGGTGCTTCAAAATGAGTATGAATGGTTGCCGAATCAACTCCCCTCCGTTGCAGGATCTGGCACCGAAAGCACTCTCGAGAGAAAATCTTTATTATTGGCGAGAGCACTTTCGATACCTTACCTGTCAAATTCACGCGGCGTATGTGGACAACGTTGGCAACTGTACAGTTTGTTTTTTAGAACCAAGTGATAGCAAAAATATGTTGAAATTCAGAAAGATGTGAACCTATCTTAGTGTTGCACTATCACCGAATTTAGTTGACTAGAATTGTTTCTAATCAATGAAGTGTTCAAAACTCATCAAGAATAGGGTTCGTGATGCATATGGTAAACCAGGGACGCACCATTTCTTCAATACTCTTGACGATCTTTACACAAGATCTAAAGCTAACTAAATGAAACTGTTATTTCGTGTGCTTAAAACTTTGGTTTTAGACAGTTGCCAACGCTTACCTTGCGCGCGATCATGATCAAGTTATGTAGAGTAACGGCGAAAACAAAGAGAAAGAAATCAAAATTATAATCGTAGCTGTTACTCCTTGTCCGACGCTCCTTCGTTATTCGATTCATCCACACCTTTTCCTCGCGGCGTTCAAGTTGTTCTGAAAAGCTATTCATATTCGACTGAAAACAATAGGTATATCGCGAAGAACAACATGCCATTGTCATCATTTCCTATGAACTACTCGTGTAAATACCTACCGTTCATCCGACAAGCGCATCATATCCGAAAGTGCCAGCAATCTCCATGGTCATAGTGCATCGCCGACTGTTCTTCTGAAAACATTTTTTTACTATAATTAACGTGACCGCTTATTGCCTACCAAAATCAGTTCAGTTCATTTTTGCTTAAAATAATTGCTCACCTGTTTTGTAACGTTTCTTTGATTCATCAATGACCTCGATAACCTGCAACACGAAGGTCTTCGTCGTCCGAACCTAGCTGCTTGGCAGCCGATTCTCTGCAATATTCAAGCAAAGAGAGCACTTTGACTAACTAAACCTTACCTGGGTTCATTCATTATTTTCGATAGTTCCAGGTGATCCGCTATTGGCCTCGACATCCGTCTTTCCACATCATTGACATCGTGCGGCATCGGAAAGAAGCTGCTAGGCAGGGGATTCTTTGTAAAAAGTGGGCAAAGAGAGCACAGCGACAAAAACTAAACCTTACCTGGGGTCTCTAATTGATCCTTTTTCCATCTCCCTGATAGAACTGACGACACTATTATCTGAAAATAATCTCATAAATGAGAAGAAGACGAATAAAAACGGAGAATGATGTGATGACAAAAGAAGAAAATGTAAGGTTGAACAGCAACAGTGAATTAGAAAGAAAATGAAACAACCAAAGAGCAGGTCGCTCTCGCGGTAAGAATGAAGAGGATTTGTAATTGATATCCACAGAAACAATGAAAATGTTGCCGGGCGCGGTCGATCGAAAGGTCGAACAGATCAAATTCGTATGGGAACCACAGCCTCCTGCGGTGTAAAAAATCGAGAAAACGTCGCGCCGCTTTTTCACCTCTCATTTACGCGCGCTCTCTCGCCATGCGCAAGCTGAAATTACTGTCCACCGTGTTTGATGACCATTTTCAGCAGAATGAGAATGTATTTTGGCATAAAAATGTACGGAGATATAGAAAATAACTCAAAGAACAAGACGAATTAAATTTTGTATAATCAAAATCTTTTTTATTCTCCAACAGATAAAAAATATGTACTTATTGTTTGAAAGGTCCTATCTTTATGAGGAGTGAAGATATGAAAAAATTGTCAACTGAAAAGTTGTTCACTTTTCAATTCTACATATTTCATCTGTTGAAATGTTTTTTGTAACTCGTCTGGCAACCAAGATATGTCTTTCTAAAGAGAGGCCACCTCTTCAAACCGCTTAACTAGGGTGCAGTTTTTTGTTAAAGTGCATGTTAAAGTGCATTCTAAATCTTTCGAATAATGCAAAACTAAGTTGATAAGGTTTTTTGAGTTTATTTTAGAAGGATTCTCACAAGAACGACCGAATCTACGACGTAAAACAACCATACAGTTCTTTGCAAAGTTGTGACCAGATTACTTTCGTTAAACATGTCCTTACTTGACGAGGAGCACAGGTACAAAAAAGTGATCAACTAGAAAGTTGTTATTTATTGTATTTGCCACA
>GL379809.1:944977-968746 GCA_000143925.2 Caenorhabditis brenneri
GTTGAAATGTTTTTTGTAACTCGTCTGGTAAAAAGAAAAGTCTTTCTAAAGAGAGGCCACCTCTTCAAACCGCTTAACTAGGGCGCAGTATTTTGGAAATATGCTGCTCTGGTGCGTTCTCAATCTTTCGAAAAGTGATCAACTCTGTTGATAAGGTTTTTTGAGTTTATTTTTAAGGATTCTCACAAGAACGACCGAATCTACGACGTAAAACAACCATACAGTTCTTTGCAAAGTTGTGACCAGATTACTTTCGTTAAACATGTCCTTACTTGACGAGGAGCACAGGTACAAAAAAGTGATCAACTAGAAAGTTGTTATTTATTGTATTTGCCACATTTCATCAGTTGAAAGTTTTTTGCTAGCTAGTCCGGCAGTCGAGTTATGCCTCCTCGAAAAGAGGCTGCCCCTTTTTGAGAGACGTACACCTTGATTTAATGCGCACTCGAACTCAAAAATGGGACTAGTCGGCGAGTTCTGAACTAAATTGGATGCCCGATAGCTTCAAAGATGCAAAACTGTATTTAGAAACTTTTGGTGGCGCTGACTTTTTAATTTTTTTCTTTACAGGGCCATATTTTCTCAAAAACCCGAAAAATTCAGGGTTTTCAGTACAAAAGCTTTGTATTGGGACTACTTGTTTATTTTTCAGTCAATCTTTGTGTTTAAGAGCTCAAAATGTTACCAATTTTATTATCTACAACCTGTCGGCAACAGTTTTCCAAAAAAAGTTGTCTGAAACTGTCGAATTGATTCTGAAAAATTCTGGAGTAAGTAATGCAAGCGCGCTCCATCTGCACGTACGAAATAGAGAGAGACCGTTTCTCTAGCCGTTCCTCTTTTTTTACACCGCAGGAGGCTGTGGAACATATCTTGAGCAATGTTTTTCAAAATGGCGCCATCAAGCTTTTACGCGGTCGCGCGGAAAGGCAGAACTTCTTAGTCCCCGTTTGACGGACTCCTCACGGACAAAAGACAACTCTCCGAATTCCACAAAGTTGCATGTGCGTTTTTTTGTGTATATGTTTTTAGAGACTGTTTTATAAAATCATTCAGCTTCAAAATTTTTTCAGAAGCTGTTCGACAGTTTTCTGATTTCCGAGTCTTCTCTGTTATTTGTTTTTCTCTCTATTTTTTTCTTCCAAACCTTAAATTCTTTTTTACAGGCTGGCCCTCAAAAAATCGCTCAATGACGGAAAATGGAGGTGATATTAGAGACAATTCGAAAAATCATTCTAGGTAAGGTCCCCAAGAATATATTTGTGAATTTATGTTTCAAAATTTAATTTAGTAGACGCCCTCTATGGTCAAACTTCGATAAGTGGATTGATGAAGAACCGTCGACAAGTCGTGTTCAATTCGAAAAAGTGAAGTCAGCATTACTTGTTCATTGTGAATATATAGCCATACTGTACAATCAAATTGTTCATGACGGAAATGGTGACTTCAATTCACTAAATGTAACCACGCAGTTATTTATTTTAAACGACTTTTTGTTTTCAGCAACCGTTTGTCAAGTTTATGAATATCGCAAATGAAGCTCCGTTTCTGAACAGTACTGCAGATTTCCCGAGTTCCAATGTGTTTGATGTGCTTTCGAACATTTTCTCAACACAATTTGGCGATGATGTGGGAATTATTAACGATCTTCTGAAAGAGAAATTGAGCACGCTGCTCACTCCAGAAGTTGATTGGAAAAAATTACGCTTCGATATCCACATTGTTCGATCAGTTTACTGGCAATTATTGTTCACTCTTCGTCTCGCTCCAGTTGAAACAGAAGGGCAATCTGAAGACACCATGACATACGACGACAATAGGGCAAAACTTATGTTTGGTTCATTAATTGTCGCAATACTAGTTTCAATAGGATATGTTGATGACACGGCATGCTTTTTCAAATTTTCAAATTTTGTCGATGTCGACGATGTTGCTAAGCACCTCACCAGTTTGATCTCATCTGCACATTTTCGCACTCTGGCTCAATTTTTCCTCGTAGGACTGAACATAATGCTCAAATATAAAGAAGATGGTAATCGTGTGACAACAACTTCTGAGCGACCACACTCTGATAGCACAAATAAAGAAGATGAACAGGAGGTAATTTATATAAATAAATAATCTTCGTTTTTTCCAGGGCCAGTGCTGTCCCACCAATTTTTAAAGTATAAGTTCCTTTTATTCTCAATTTTTCAACAAATGCATTCACTGAAAAAACTGCCGCGAATCAAAACAAAGAATATAATTTCAGTCAACTGATGTAATTAAGTTAGGATCCATTTCATTAACTGAAAAGTTCAATTTTTGAATTTTTAAAAATTATTAACGTCCGTTCTAGTTTCAGCGACTCCTTTCGGAAAGTGTGAACGATTGGATGAAAAACTTTGGTCAAACATATGATGATATTCAAAGGAGATGGGAAGCGAACACATTGAATTTACTGACGAATGGCTTCATCAAACCTCCAGAAAACAGCAAAATTGTTCAAAAAAACGTCCGGCCGCGGAAATCGGCTCCAACAGTTTTGACCCGCAAAAGAAAAACAGAAGATTCACGAGTGTCTGCCGACTTGAGAAAGTTGCAGCCAACACAACAACATGCACCAGCTTCAAGTCAAAATCCACAAACAGATCGGCATTCGAAACGAGAAAAAATTCAAAAATCGCCGAAGAAGCAGCGAGACGTAAGAAGAAAACGGCCTGTTTCCCCTCTTCGCTTACCAATAAATGAACTTCCGTCTACTTCTGCTGCTACAGCGCCAAAACCTCGTATAGTGCATCCAACGGCCGATGATGTCGGGCTTGTGGAGCCAATCTATATCAAGCAAGCTGACATCCTGAAGGTTTTTAAAGATGAAGTTGAAAGAAGAAGAAAAAACGGTTCAAATAGAACTGAGGATGCACAGCGAGTAAACCAGGCAGTTTTTAAAAACTACGATCAAATTCATTTACTCAACCAATTGGTCGGTGAAGCTTCACCTCGAAGTATGAAAGCAGAACAAGCAACAGTTATGCAGCGGATGAAAAAAAAATGGCGACGTGGAAATTCAGACGAAAGTATAGATGAGGAAGAGCCCTCGGAAGATAAAGAAGAGGATGAAGATTATGAACAAGAAAAGTCCATTCCAGCAGTGAAGGTATGTAAATGATTCTTTTCATCTGATTTGTTTTTTCAAGTACCATCAAAAATAATTCTCTGATTAACGAATTCCAAAGCTTTCAGGAAAAAAAACTAAAGGCCGGAAAAAGATTCGCTAAGAAGTGGAAACGACAATACTAGCTCACGTCATTTGGGTTATCGGAAACTTCTATCTGTATATATAAGTATATATAATTATATTCTTTTATTTATCCATTATTCTCTGAATTGATTCACTGCTCATTTCTGATCTATGATGGGACATATGATTCGCTTCTCGTTTTAACTACCTCGTCATCTTATTCCGCTCAGATTAATTGTATTATTTGTACGAGGATACTCATCAATTTACCCACATAAAAATTTCATTCACATTTTTCCGCCAACTTCAACATACGCAGTTTTAGAATAGACTAGGGTCATTCGGAATCGAAAGTGTAAAATCAGAAAGGAACAGGTTGTGTGTAATATTCATTGTTCGCTGTGTAGAAGTTTTTAACGTTTATCTACGTTCGGAAGGTTTGTGGCTTGTTTTTGTTACTACACAAGGAAGTGAGGAAACGTATTAGGTTGTAACAAGTGAGGTATATAAGGAGAAATCTGATAGTATACAAACAGCCATCTAACGATGTCAGCTAAGACTCTTGTATACGGTGCAAGCTTTTTGAGCGCTATCGCTATTATTGGATGTGTATTCACCGTTGGATACATCTTCAATGATATCAATGAGTTCTACGACAACACTATGGAGACTATGGATGAGTTCAAGGTGAGCTTTTTCCGCACTTCAAAAGAATTTGATAGAATCCTCATTGACGTGGAGTACTTTGACTTAACCTATTATGCTCAAGATAAATCGAATCACATGCGATTACAGATGAACGAGCGTGGTGCCTGGCACGGAATGGTTGAGCGTACTCGTTCCTCGTCTGAGATCCTATTCGGCCGTGCTAAGAGACAAGCGGGACAATGCAACTGTGGAGCTCAAGCATCAGGATGCCCTGCTGGTCCACCAGGACCACCAGGTGCCCCAGGAGCTCCAGGAGATGATGGACACCCAGGAGAGGCTGGAAAGCCAGGAGCCAGCGGAGTTTCTGTCGGAGTTTCTGGAGAGGCTGGAGGTTGTGTTAAGTGCCCAGCTGGAGAACCAGGACCAGCAGGAGCCCCAGGACCAGACGGACCAGCTGGACCAGATGGACAACCAGGACAAGATGGACCAGCAGGACAACCTGGACCAGCAGGACCAGCTGGGCCAGCTGGAGATGCCGGAGCCCCAGGAGCCCCAGGACAAGATGGACAACCAGGAGCACCAGGAAAAGACGGACAAAGATCATCCGGAGCACCAGGAGCAGCAGGAGCACCTGGACCAGCAGGTCCTGCTGGACAAGATGGGCAACCAGGAGCTGCTGGAGGACCAGGAGAAGCTGGATCTCCAGGAGCACCAGGACCAGATGGACAACCAGGACAGCCAGGACAAGACGGAGAAGCTGGACAACCAGGACAGGACGGACAACCAGGATCTGATGCCGCTTACTGTCCATGCCCAGCTAGATCTGTCTCCGTTCAACGCAGTGCTTCTCGCAGAAGAGCCTCAAAGGTTGTTGTTGCTTGAGAACCTTGACATTTATTTGTACATCAATAAATATTCTCTTATAAAAGTATTATCGATCAAAAGCAGTTCAAAGATATTTTTGACGTTGTTGATGGGCTGTCTTATGAATAGCAGAAATTTGAAAGCATTCCGAGAAAAGTAATAGAAACTGCAGTTTTATAGCACACACCCGGCGGGTCTTGTTGGAAGGTCTTTAATTTTTTGTACACTCATACATTTTATTTCATTCTGAAACTTCTCGGGTGCTTCTCATCCAACATTCCGTCTGCATTGCAAGTATTCTGGATCGAAAGAAAAAATGGGAATTTTATTATCGAACAAATAGTTGTTTGCTCTCCAAAGTTCATGGGGATCATAGTTTACTTGATAATGTGCTGAAAATTTACAGCTACACTATTCAATTAATCTTTCATCTCGCTTCGGATGTATTAGCCTGATTAAGTTATGTTGTTGAGATTGTTGATTAAGTCTTATTTTCTTTACCCAACTTCAAGTCTATCACAGCTGACCAAATGAGGGTAACAACTAATCTAATCATCGATATCAAGGGATCTTTGGGCTTTAAAGTATTTTTTTTTCGAACTTTTTAACGATGGGTATTTGAATACGGTAACTATGCGTACCTGTTTCCTTACTCATATTAATAGTTAGCTGTCGTCATTTCTATGGAAAGCAATTTGAAAAACTAGTGTCCACAAATCAGCTGCTCGTCATAATTATGCTTTCCTGGGATTTCACACAGTAGTTCGTAGCATTGTACTTTGTTCAAAACAAAATCCGTCTGGTCAAGAGAGAGAGAGAGAGGTCAAGTTAACTACTTTAGTCAAGATTTGAAATTTTCATTAAAATAGCCAGTTCACTAAACCCTCCTGAGTAGCTTTTTTTTATTTTCAAGGAAAATTCAATTTATCAAATTTCATTTGATCAAGCACATGTCGTGTCCAGTCACTCCTGTTTTCATTGACCCGGCATTAACGTTTTTTTCAGGATTTCTTTGAGGTATTTGTCTTCAATAATGGATGAAACAATCGAACCTTTACTTTTGGTAACCCCTTCCACGAAGGACTGCCTTTCTGAAGCCCCAAACCCCTATAAGTAAGTAATGTGTGGACACTATAACTTAATTCAATATCACTTCGAAATCTGAAGTCTAACTGAAAAGTATCTTTTAGGGCTGCTATGCATCTCACACATTTTTTGACAGTTCCTCTATATGTCATGGCAATATATGCTCTGATTAATAACTGTCCAAAATCACTGAAGGAATACCGGAGTTATTTGCTTTGGCACACGATAGGGTAATAGGGAAATTCATAAACTGTGTTTTAAAAAGTTTATAATCAGAAACCTTTTATTCGAAATATACATATCTTTATTTATGCTTCCTGTTACCTATCTACCATACCCGGTGTTTCGAGGAGCTGGATACTTAAAACACTTCAATGTCAGCGGTCTGATTCAATTTTATCTGCTAGTCATTTGCTTGATACGTCAGTTAAATTTTATTGAAAATATATTTTGAAAATCTGCTTTTTCAGATACTGGGTTATCTATTTTGGAAATGTTCAAATATCGTTTCGATGCTGCAATCAACGATGATACTCTGAACAAGAAGATTCTTCATAAAATAGTTGTATTTTTCTGGGTGATAGTGATTATAATCCCAATTTTCTGTTTTGCAACTCTTCCAAGGTGTCATCCAAAGCAAGATCATTATAAACAAGTACTTTATGACGTAAGCTTAGTTTATCAAACATTTTTTCGTTTTTTTTTGTTTAGCAGAACCCGGGAATCTCTATTCATGTTTTATGTAATACCGTGGTGACCGCTCCACCTCTTCTTGATCCAGTGTTTACTCCGCTCATGACATTAATCATAATTGCGATGTTGACAGCCGCTGTTATAATTCCACAAACTTTTTTGACTATTTGGAGGAAACTGGATCAACTCTCAAGACATTTATCCAAGAGGACTATTCAACTTCAGAAAATGCTGCTAACTAGTCTTTTCATTCAAGCCGTCATTCATGGCGTCATGCTGGGAGCCCCGTTAGTTGGCTTTATCTATGCAATTGTGTTTGTAATGCCATACAACAGTAAGTTAGAAGATGGAAGTAGATAATGAAATTAAAAAATTTTTGAAAACGCTTAGAAAAACTACAACTATAAAGTTGAAGAACAACCGCAGCGTTAAAAAATAATTGCAGGTATTGCCTACATGCTCCTTCTCCTCATATCTTTTCATGGATCATTTTCCACGATTGCGATGATTACATTCACAAAACCAGTCCGAGATGGTGTCAAGTCAATAATTCGAACTCTTCTACCGTTTCTTATTTGGAAAAAAGCACCTCCAGAAACAATGCTGATTTCATCAATTTCTACTCATAACTCTTTCACTCAAAAAGATAGCATTTTGATCTCAAACAAAAGCAGCTTCGTGAACAACTAATTCACAATAAATGTTCATTAGTTACACATCAATACACTTTTACACAGAATCAATGATACAACTCGGTGAACCCCATGTGAACACGTTAACAGCTCCACATTTGGCAACATGGTTGATAGAAGAGAACGGCGCAGTGCCACCAACAGATCCAGTGCATGATCCTTGCTTTATATCGTTTTCCCATCCTATATTTGGAGACTCGTATCCCTTGATTTCAAACCATCCTTGTTCTGCTTTTGAGCAATCCATCTTAAGAACAGCCATCCAGTATCCAGGTCCATACTTGTTATACGGCTGATATTCTACAGCAGTGTTATCATTAGTAGAATAAGCTAATGGAGTTCCGAAAGCGACAGCCCCATCGTGGGTTCCTTGTTTTTCTTCTGCTCCTTCGAAATCCAAAAAATTGTCTTGTTGGCTCCAAGATAAGTACTCTGCATAGACAAATGGAACAGTGGTGTTGTGGTAGATTGGGATAGCACATGGATCACTTGTTTGTTGATATGGTCCAGTAGAACATTCTGAAAAACTTTCATGATGGTTGCTGTCTATTGTGGCTTCAATACTCACTTCCGTTATGTGAACTGCTCGTTCCTCCTCTAATAAACAGATTCTGTCCTGGATTTGTGTTTTGCTTCAGAAACACTACTGTAGTACTATAGCCTGCTGGAGCCGATGGTGCAGTGTACGGGATGAGTTTCGATCCCAGAGAAATTGCAATAATAGAGTTAGATGGCACATTTAAATAGGCAGTTTCTTAAATCATTGTTTCAGGCAGGGTTGCAAACATGCAACTTACGGTCATCTCTTACAGTCACTTTGGTGCCAACACATTTTCCATTGTCAATGCCACCGGAGAAGTGATCACAATAGTCTCCCGATGGAAGCGTTGTTGAGAAGATTCTGAATGAGCAACTGTTTGATGGACTGGTTTGATTACGAGTGTTTTTTTTTTGGGTTTTTTTCTCCGGTCCTAAGTTGTCTGCCCTGATGATGGCTCAGAGCCGAAACTTCGTTTTCTATAGTTATTGATTTATTCTTACTTGTTCCAAGTTCCACCTTGTTGATTCAATGCGAAAAATCCGGCCCCATCTCTTGCGAACGCAATTCTTTGGTTGTCAGTCACGATTTCAGCTGCAGCTGTTCCTTGAACAGAGCTTCGGAACTTGGCCATTTGCCTGATTGCTGGCCAACGATGCTCGCAAACCCATCCAGAACTACTAGCACAGGTGTTGTCCCCGTTGAATGTTGGACTTGTGGTCTGGTTTTTTATTCTTATAATTCACTCGAAAGAAAAGATTTCATACCGCATAGCCATTCGAACTTCCAGAGTTAGGAGGGCTTTGATCAGAATAACTGAAATCGAAACTGCTCATCACTCTCGGGTACCCATAGGGCCAAGCCAGCATGAAGCCTACAGCAAGATTGTATTTCTGACCATCTTTGTATGTAACCTAGAATTTATTATTATTCCAAAATGCTAAAGGTTTTGTTATCATACCACATAAGGATTTGAATCTCTTTGATTGTCGTGATTATCGATGAAGTTCAGAACATCATGATCTTCATTATTACCATACCCATATCCTGGCCCTAGGTTTGCCAATAACTTCCAATCAGACTGCTGTTTCGCTGCAGCTGAAACAGCGGCGCCAAAATTGAAATTTGTGTATCTTCCGTTTCCTAGATAATCTGCACATTTGACAGCTTCACCTCCGCGGTCAATGACTTCATGGACAGCAAATGGCCGTTGGTTCGAACCGAAAAGCTAGAAACATCAAATATGAACTTTGAAAAAAAAGATGTTATACATCAGCTCTCAAGTCTTTAACGTCGTTCAGAATGTTCAAAATATCTTGTGGCCACATATGCTTTGATGCATCGTGTCTGAATCCGGCAACACCCATATCAATGAGTTTGTTCAAATATGCTACAATCTTAGCTCGGACAGTTGAAGAAGCTTGGTTCAGATCCAGAAGTCCCACCAGGCGACAATTTTTTACCTCAAGAACAATCGTTCATTTGAATTTTTTAAAGACTTCACTCACATGATCAGCACTATTTTGATAATCTGAGCCTTGAATATCTCCATCACATTTTGGATTATTGAAATCTTCCAATGAATATGGAACCCCTGGGAATGATTGTACTCCGTGGGTTCCATCAAAACTAGAGCTTCCACTTGAACTGACACCTGATCCACTTTTCTGTCCGATTCCAACCATATGATTCATCACGATATCAACAATAATTCTGAAAGCATATACTTCAAAAAAAATAGAAAGGCATGAAGACAGGACTTTTTTTACGATGTTTTTTTTGAAAATACCACTCACCGAACGCCAACTTTGTTACACCGGTTAACCATATCTTGAAATTCTTGCTCATTTCCACTTCTTGAATCCAATTTATAACTGACAGGCTGGTACCTCACCCACCATGGATAATTATTGTTTGGGAACGCTTTAAGATGCTCCATTGGCGGTGACACTTGAACTGCACCATAACCATAGTATTGTAAAAAATTTTCACATTCTTTTGCTACATCTGTCCATTTCCATTCGAATAAGTGGACCATGGTTTGGCGATTAGCCAAAGTTTGCGTTTTGTCATACCAGTAGAAGTTGTAGGCTAAGCTGCTCCCAACAAAAAGAAGGAGGAACAGTTGTTTGAGCATGTTGATCAACTGGAATGAATCATTCAGTAAAAAGAGAAGTATAACAAAACCGAGTCAAACAACAAATGATGAAAAAAAAAAACAAAATGCTGGAATGAATGAGGCATAGAAAAAACAATTTAAGTTTTGGCCCCAAGATGAGAGCATTATGTTGGGTAAAGAGCCTGTTTTCCATGTACTCTAGTTGATTTTCACTGACAAAATTGTGAATAAATGAATGAAGACAGCAATCTTTCATTTTATGACTACTCTTCACGTGTTGTTCTGCCCAACCCTGTATTTTTATAGCCTTTCGACCAATCGTAAACCCTTTTCCGAAGTACCTGTCAACTCCATTGAAGCAAGCTATAATTATGATAAGACACTAGAATCTAGCTTAAAAAGGTTCGTGCAATGCAATTTCTGAAGAGTGAACTCGATCTTTTCACGGAGAGAACAACAGGAAATGCTCGTAACCCATCATGCGAAGAGTTTTTTGTACCTATAATTCACGTGCAGTATCAATACTTGTCGATCTCTTTGAACATGCCGTCACCACGTGGTTTTGATAACGATTATCATCAATGAAGGAATGCTGATAGCTTTTTTGCACCGCAATAATGCGAAACCATACCACAAACAACAATGATTTCAATGGTCAAATCAATTTATAATTGTTCAGTTCAGACCAAACTTTAAAAAGAATTCAATTGAAATGGGAACAACACTAGTTTGTACTAGAACAAATTTGTAGTTTGCAAAAAAAAAAGTATGGATCTTTCTTTCATTGTTTTAAAATGAACAGAACATACGGCAGAAAATATTTTGTATTGCTTTGTTGGATCAATCATTAAAAACTATCTTCATTCAAAACCATGCTTTCCGTTCTTTGCTCAGTTTCCCAGTGATCAAAACCTTGAGCAGATGGATTTCCGATACCATCATCTTCCATTAGGCGTTTTTCCAGATAGTGTTGCTGAAACCATTAGATAGTTTTGTTGTCACAGAGAGCATGAACAAAAACAAATCTCAAGTTTAAAAGAAAAGAGAATTTCGAATTGTTTGTTTTATTATACAACAAAGCGTAGTTTCGAACTTTGTTAGAACTCACCCTGAAATGTTTTCATGAAGTATTCTAATTTTGGTAGCATGCTTCGATGGATATAAAATTATTTTTCACGAATCCATGATGTCTTCAATAATTTGTATCACATTTGCTTTTGGAGCTCTTGCAACTAGAGGCGCAATATGTAATAGATGTAAATCCTTTTGTATTCTCTGTTGTCGTTCTAGAACATCAATAATTCCAATTAAATCGGCAAAATGACATGGTCCGTTAGTGTGATTTCGAAGGCAATAATCGAATAGTGCTTCTGCGAAATTCTGTCGTTCTTTGCTTAGTATCAGCTGTCCATGTGAGGATAGATCGGGGACTGCTGTAAGAAGAAAAAAGGAATAAAACAAAAACGTTGGACTAACCTGGGTTACAGAGACAAATTGCTTTGAGTAAAATGTATTCAATGGACTGAACTTTATATCTTATTAACGGCACTATTGACATCACCGAATTTGAATAATGTTCTTCACTGTAAAAATATATATTTTGAATAAAATAATCAGAAACGGACTCTCTATAAGTTTGTAGCAGTCCATCTGGATTAATTCTATTATCGGATTTCTTGGCATACGATGCAAATGAAACATGAAGATTCATACAAGCCAGGGTGACATACTTTGTCAGAAGGAACTGATCTCTCGAGTTGAGTTTATGGAAAAACATGAAAGTTTTGACATACTCTACGTTTGTCAATAAATTGAAGTACAACCAATGCTTTCTGAAAACGATTTACTATAATGAACAAATGAAAGTGATCCAATGAAATTCCATTAAGCAGAGAAAAAACTTACTTGGTTGGAGTATGCGGAGGGGGTCCTTTCAATGTTCCTGGTCTGACGGGAGATAATATTGGGTGAAGTTGTTCACTGGACAAAGGCCATCCTGGCATTGGCTTAAAATGAAGCTCTTAGAAAAATAGTGTTGAAAAGAAAACAACTTACTCCAAACTTGTCACATAAACCGATCTTGTTAGTACTTCTCAACAAATATTCTAGTCCCTTAACTTCCATCCAATGTGGATTGTACGCGGAGCACTGAAATTGCTCCAGCTTGGACTCAAGATAAACAAGCATTTCTGTTGCTTTTTGAATTCGATTTTCAACAGATTCAATGCTTCGCATCAATACCAGTTTATTGCTAACTCCCTCTTCATCATCATCTATCGTTTCTTGTTTTATCCTTTTAGTGAATTTCTTGAAATTTTCCGCATTCGCTTGTTTTTCATCCACTTCCAAAGCTAACGGATTCATTCCAACATTTAAACATTTTTGATATCTACAAGGTCTGCATTTCATCGGTTTCTCTGTAAAGAATTTAAATTGGAATGTCAACGGTGCACTCGAACAACCTCGTATTGATAGATCAAAGCAATCTGCCTTGTTTTTACATTTAAGATTCCTTTCGGAAATCACGTATCTTCTAAAATATGCTTTACATCCATTACAGGAGGGTACATCATAATGATATCCTGAAGCGGAACTGGACAAAGGCCATCCTGGCATTGGCTTAAAATGAAGCTCTTAGAAAAATAGTGTTGAAAAGAAAACAACTTACTCCAAACTTGTCACATAAACCGATCTTGTTAGTACTTCTCAACAAATATTCTAGTCCCTTAACTTCCATCCAATGTGGATTGTACGCGGAGCACTGAAATTGCTCCAGCTTGGACTCAAGATAAACAAGCATTTCTGTTGCTTTTTGAATTCGATTTTCAACAGATTCAATGCTTCGCATCAATACCAGTTTATTGCTAACTCCCTCTTCATCATCATCTATCGTTTCTTGTTTTATCCTTTTAGTGAATTTCTTGAAATTTTCCGCATTCGCTTGTTTTTCATCCACTTCCAAAGCTAACGGATTCATTCCAACATTTAAACATTTTTGATATCTACAAGGTCTGCATTTCATCGGTTTCTCTGTAAAGAATTTAAATTGGAATGTCAACGGTGCACTCGAACAACCTCGTATTGATAGATCAAAGCAATCTGCCTTGTTTTTACATTTAAGATTCCTTTCGGAAATCACGTATCTTCTAAAATATGCTTTACATCCATTACAGGAGGGTACATCATAATGATATCCTGAAGCGGAACCACCACAAACTGAGCACGTTGAAGGCCTATTGATGGAGCGTTTAGATTCAGAAGTTATGATCTGGAAATGAAAATATATAGAACATCATCCCCGTTGTACTGTTGCTATTTTCAACATGGTTCAAGCTAATACTAAATAAAATGTCTTATACCGGTACTGACGGTACTGAACCAACTCTCAAAAGATATATGGAAGGAATAATGAAACAAACAAAAATTGCTTAAGAAATCCCAAAAAATAAAAAAAAAAGACTACATTCCTGCGTTGTTTACATTCTCCGACCAAAGAATTAGTTTGAAAGGTTTTCTCATACTCAAATTTCCACAGAGTTTGCAGGTTTTTGGTTTTATTTTACAGCTTTTGACGTCGAAAACTCTACCAGAGTATACAATTTTTTGAAATTAAATGGACATCCAGACTATAATCATTTTTAGAGGTTATCAGGAGAACTAAGCTTCAGAAATTTCAGGATTTCAGAAAAAAAATTACCTCTGGAAGATCTAAGGAGACTGGTGAACAGCCTGTCTCATCCAGCATACAACCGTATCTTCTCCTTCTCTGAAAATAAATACGTTTGATTACGAAAAATTCAAAAAAATACGAATTCTGGCCCAGCTCAGGGTGTGATTGAAAAAATCGCCAAAGTCATAAGTACATTTCATTATTTTATTTGAAGAAAAAGAAACCCAATTGAGAAAAAAAATCTTTTGAGACCAAACTATTTACACGTTTGTGGTACTACAAATTGGAACCAATGAAGAAACAGTGGAAAAAATGAACAAAAAATCGCTATAAAAATGAAATAAAACAATTATTTAACTAGTGACTAATCGTTCATAATATCTTCTATCAACTGCATTCTATCTTCTTTTGGAATTTTCGAAACAAATGGTGCAACGTGTAGGAGGTGTAAGTCTTTTTGCATTCTCTGTTGACGCTCCAGTAAGTCAACAATTCCTATGAGTTCAGCAAACTGGCTCGGTCCGTCTTTTCGGTTTCGCAGACAATGATCGAATAGAGCATCGGCATACTGCTCACGTTCTTTGGCAAGGATTTCTCGTGCATACGGAGAGAGGCCGGGAACAGCTGTGAACATCATTAAATTCCCCCTAAATATTGTTCCTACGGAATAACTCCTTACCGGGATTACAAAGACAAATCGCTTTCAATAACACGTATTCAGTCTCATGAATATCACATCTGATCAAAGGAGAAATTGACATAACTGTTCTTTCATATACCATTCCTCTGTAAAATGTCTCTGTGTTTTTCAAAACTACCCTTCAACTCACACTTTCATTGGCGCTAAATTTCCATCAGGATGAATAACGCTGTCATACTTTTTAGCCACAGTGAAATATGAAATATGAAGGTTCATAAGGGCCAACGCAACGTATCGAACGAGTATCAGCTTGTCTTCGAAATCCAGCTTCCCAAAAAAGAAGAATGTTTTAACATACTCCACAGAAACCATCAAATCGTATATGAACCATTGTTTTCTGTAATCAATTCCAATGCGTTTCAGCAAAAATGGCGTAAAACTAGCTTACTTATCGTGAGAGTACTGCGGTCCTTTCTGCATTGCGAAGTCTGGTTTAGGAGGTGAAGAAGGAGTTTTCAATGGCCAACCGGGCATTGGCTGAATTCTCAAAAAATTAGAAACCTTTTTCTTTTAAAACTCACTCCAGAGGAATCTGCGAAATTGATCTTATTGGCTGTTTTTAAAAACCCTTCAAGATTGGGAAAAGTTCTCCAGTGTGGATTGTAAGCAGACATTCTTAATTTTGCGACTTTTGCCTCCAAGTAACTCAAGTTGTCAATTAAGTTTTGAATCTTGTTCTCAAAGTTGGTTATGGTTTTTATGGTTTGCTTTTGTGCAATCTGAAGTTTCTCTTTGTCTTTCTCTTCATCATCAAATGAGTTCGACTGATTGACTCTCTTGGCTAGTTTTTTAAAGTTCCCAGAAGTTGCTTCTTTCTCATCAACTTGCATTGCCAAAGGGTTCATGCCAGCAGAAATACATTTCTGATAGCGGCATGAGCGGCATTTCGATGGTTTGTCTGGAATAGTCAGTTGTATTGTGAAAAAAACATTTGAAACTAGTTCTAAAAACTGAAATCGAAGTTTATTATTCAGCTAACATTAAGTAAGCTTTTTGCAACTGAAATCTGAATCTACCAACAGGATAATGCAAAAAAAGCATCAGAACCTTTCAAAACATTCGATATTTTCTCACCTCGTATTGTCAAGTCGAAACAGTCTCCTTTTGCTTTGCATGGGAAACTTTTTTCGGAAATACACATCCTCCTGAAAAATGTCTTGCATCCATTACAAGAAGGAACATCATAATGATATCCGTTTGCTGGAAGTTTACATATTGCACACTCTGTTGGTCTTTGGTGTCGTTGGGTGACAATTGGTTCGGGTGATTCTGATTCTTCTTCTCTAGGAGGGGAGATTTGCTGTTCAAACACGGAAGGCTTCTTTTCGGGAACGAGACTCTCCTGAAAAAAAATATTTCAGGTTGCCATTAAAAATTATTGGAATTTACTTTTAGATCTGGTAATTCCAACTCAACAGGATCAACTCTAGAAATATTGGAACACTGGGGAAAGTCCATGATTACCCTGGAATAAAATGAATAGATGAAATAAGAAAGGAAGGTCAGCTACGTGGTAACTTCGGAAAAGGACACAACATTGAACATGGACATAACGTCGTCTCAGAAACAAGACGGAGAACCTCCTACGTCACAAACACCCACGTCCTTAACGTCCAAAACTTCGCCGCCGTAAGAGATGGAGAATAGCGATTATCTTTGACCGAATCGAGATCGGAAAAAGTGTGATATGGGTGCAAGAAACGGAGTATCACGAGAATTAATGAGGAAGGTACTCTAAGGGCACAAGAACCTTGTGAATAAATCAGAAAGGGAGTAACACGATCAGATTTTTTGAATTGATTGAAACAAGAGAAGGTCAAGTAATTTTAAATCGAGATATAGAAACAGAACACGATTTTTCTTTGTAAATTACAGAAAATTATGAACAATCTTGAAGGTTAGAAAGAAAAACTATAACTTGCTCTTATAAAGCAAAAAGGAGCTACTTTCATCCAAAAAAATATATCATTTAGCCGACCAAAACAAATTGATGAACTTATATGATCAAATGAGATTGTTGCCTAGCGATGTTAATGTGGTTTCATGTAATCTTTGGGTTACTTTGTGTTTTTGTATTGTGAATGAAACAGAAAGCAAAAAAAAAGAAAGAGTGTCAACAAAACTATAAATGTGACGATTTCAAAAACCCTGTTGAACTTTTCGTAGCTAGATGTGGAAAATTTGATTTAGTTAAGCAGCAGACTCAATCTCAATCAATCAATTATAACAAAAGAGCGTGTGGACGGAATGATGATGACATGGCAACAAATAGAGAACACGTGCACGCGGAGAAACCGACAGGCGGACAGAAAGCGTAGGAGAGAATGTTATGAGAACCAATTCACTGTTTGTTCAAAGTTTCCCTGGATAAAAACCGTAAAGAGTGTCAAAGTGTTGCGATAGGGGTTTTGATTATGTAGTTTCCCTGTTGAAGCCACGTGGAGAGCGCAGAACCAAAACGAAAGAGAGAGACAGAAAAAGAGACATAGAGGAATGAAAAAGGCGAACAATCGAAACACTCGTATTTAGATATAAAAAAATATTATAAAAATTTTGCCAGCAAAAAATCAAAGTATTGGAAAACAAAAAGGAGAGGAGAGATTATAAAAGTGACAGGTGAAAGTAATAAAGTCTCTCATAAAAATACGAGAGCTCCTAATTGTTATCAGGTATCTTCCTAGATCTCAAAACATCAGAATCCGTTCATTGCTAGAAGAAAGAAAGAAGTTTGAAGTTTGGTTTCGAAGCATTTTATGGATCACTAGTAGTTCATTAGCATAGCTTCTTCTTAAGCAGAATCACCAAAAGATCAAATAATTGTGAACTTTTCATAGATCATGTTGTGATATGTTTTGACGGGTTGGTTTGTTTGAGTTCACAAAGCGAAACGTGGCTTTAGACTCCACATGCATCATAGGAACATGTAGTCTTATGTGTGGTCAGAAAAAAGAAGAAATAGAAGAAGAACCTGAAGAGACAGAGAAGAACAAAGAAATGCAGGAAGTATTGCAATGACCACCGTCCACCTGGCAAAACAAACCGGGTTGCTTTTATATTCTTTTTCCAATTCTCACGATGAAAACTGTTAACGTATTCAATTCCGAGATTTTTCGAAGGAGTTCATTTTCTATCCAAAAAACTTAGCTTCTCGATAGTTACTGATTTTATTTTGATATTATAGAATCCTCAATAGTTAAAATCAAACACATTTCATTTGATTCGAACTCTCTGACTCATCGAGGTCAATCTATTTTTCTCGGAATTGCAAGTCAGGAAAATCTGCTCATCAACGTTGCGGGCTTTCAGAAAGTGGATTAGATACTTGTCTGTAGTTTGATGTTCACGGGTAGTTCTTCAATTATTTACACGTTCCTTTTTCCATGAACTTTTTTTTGTTGAATTAGAAAACCTAAACGTTATTCATATTTCAGAAATTATGGGGTTTCTTAAAAAACTCAACGTTTTATATTGCCACGGCTTAGGATCCTCTGTAAACTGTCGGCATGCAATTCAATTACAGTCATACTTTGAGAAACAGAACGATGTGTACTTTGAAAAGTGAGTTTTGATACTCTGAGGTTTTGTATATTCCTGTTTTAGGTTTCAATACAAGAACCCTGGCTCATTAGATCATGTGTGGAACGTTAATGAGTGGAGAAGAGATATTGAAGAAAGAATTGGTAAGAAAAAAAAATTAAAGTTTTGTGAAAAATGTTCAAACAGAGAAAAGGGCAATGCGGCGTTCCAGTTTGAAATATCCAACGCACCCAGGGTTGCACTTATGATTCTATTTTACGACGGGTTTAGTGAGCGTATGCCGTAATAACTTTTGAACCTAATGATTTTTGAACTCACCAATTCTAAGCAAAAATTTTAAACTTTTGAAACTGACATTTTCTAAAACTGAGAACAACGTGTATCAGAGGAAGTGGTGAGAGAAAAAAAGCATCGAAAGTTTATGCCAGCGTATTTCCGGAGTAAAATATCAAATTAGCTGGTTGATATAGAGAAAGAAATATGGAATTCCACCAAAGTGGAAAACGTACAAAGGTTAACACAGAATTGTTCATTGCTGTTCATGTTTGATCAGCCTCCGTTTGCCGTGATGTTCTTTGTAAAGGTAATCCAATGGTACAGCGGCGGTTGGAAAAACAGACACATGACCTTAGATTTCTCTCTGTCAAAAAATTTCAATAAAATATATATGATAAAAGCTGAACCGCGCACTATTCCAAAAACTTATATTTGTTTCAATTTCCTGTAATTATAACAATATTTTAGAAACTACTGACGAAAAATGGGTTTTAATGGCAACCAGCGGTGCTTGCCACCCGGCTTTAAACATTGCCAAAACACGAAAATCAAAAATTGCGGGTCTCTTCTTGATGTGTCCTGGGACCGGGTTGGATATGAACTTTGTGGACACCATACAACCAGGAGCATTGAAATATCTAATGAAAGTTGGAACAATCAAGTATCCACCATCTAAGCATGGTCATCCGGCTCTTTTGAACATTGATTGCCTGCAAGAGTTCTTGAAGGTTTGGAATTGAAAAATTGCATACATAACATTATGTCTTCAGACGGATATTTGTAACAATCCAGATTACACGATCAATATTACTTGTCCAGTTCTGACAGTACACGGAGTGGATGATAATGTTTGTCTTTGTTTTTTCATAGACCATGAAAATCCTTAGAAAAATTTTCATACATGATGATTATTATTAATATCATTTTTATTCCAGATTGTACCAGTCGAAAACTCAAGTCGACTGACCCAGCGAATTGTTTCAACATATAAAGATTTTTATCGTATTCCTAAAGTCGACCACTATTTCGATTTGGACGACGAAGTTTTGAAGAGACTCGACCAATTGATGGATGAAATACGAAAAAAAGAATCCTGTATAAAAATGGGAGCAAAGATTTAGAATATTCCTCTTGCAACTATGAATAAAACAAAGTTCATTTAAAAATGGTAATTTGTAAAGAATCAGTGGTAGGAACAACTAAAAAATATTACGCGTATTTATTCAATTATGATGAACATTTAAAAACTGGAAATGGTTAATCTGGAACTTGCGGCTATCTGATTCGAACGTCCGACATTATTTCCGTCTGTACCCAATGCCCCGCTAATGGAGATGTCGTATTTTTGTGTTTTGAACAATTTGACACGTCGGCACGTTATACGATACACAACTTTACGGTATATATCTGAAACGAAACTCATTTAAATTTAATCAAAAACCTGTGGTTGTATGTAGATAATCTAAAAATAGTATATGTTCAGCCATTTCTATCTAGAATGCTCAAAAGTGCTCCGAGATTCCACGGAATGATTAACGGCGGAATTACATTTTACCTACCAAGCGTGGCTTTACGATAATCAGAAACAATACAAATAACGATAAGTCCATCTATGAATGGATATAACGACAAAGCGCAGAGCACTGGGCCTGTCGGGACCCCGATTTGTAGATTGAAAAATGGTATTATGAACATAATTAAAACTGGAGAAAAAATTGTGAAGGTGGGAATGGTGATTTGAATGACCAAAGTTTTAAAAAGTTGAGTATGCATTTTTCGGTTTGTAATTGAGAATTGCTCAATTTTTTCTCCCATCTTTCTGTGCATTCTTACTCCGCAGAAAATCATAACAGCATATTGAATCGACTGAAAATGAAGGAGAGGTCAATAGCAGACGGTTATTTTCAAAAACTGACTAAAACTTTTGAAACACTTCCCATAACCATAACACTACGCCATCTTATATTATAATTGGAGTCCTGGAAAGAACACGTTGTGATTCAGTATCGATCACATTTAACTCTTACATAGACAACAGCTGCAAAATAGGCGAGCCGTGTTATATTGAGATCGTAGTGATCACTGATTTCTCGCCTGAAACAGATTTCTAGACCTTTGTTAATTTGTTTGAGTGAAAAATACCTCAGATAGTCCTCAGAGAGTTCGTCTGGCATTCCTAAAAAGTATACTGATGAACTCCAGTCTATACCGAAGATCATTGCAATTAACAACCAAAATAATATTTTGAACCCATTGAAAAATGTTAGACGACGAGAACTCAAAAACATTATAGTGGGTACGTTCGTTCATGGAAGGTCTTACTGAAAGATTGCCCAGTATCGGTATACGAACTGTACTGCTAACAGAGAGATTGTGGCTGCATAAGTGCTTGAATACGCAGCTGAAAACATAGAGCTTTCGACCAACTCTATTAAAAGGTTGCAGGTGTATTCTCGGTTCTTTTCTGCGTGCTAGGTGCAAACTACTCAAAAGTTTTCAAATAATTCCTGAACTTTATGATTTTTTTTTATTTTATTAACTTACGCCTGAGTTAAAAGATCGAAGTTTAGTTTCACTTACCCAGTAAAACCATGGCAACTTCCGTGGAGCAGCCAAACGGTCTAGCTAAAGTGAAAAATGTAAAACTAGCTTTATAGTTATGAGTCATCTGAATAGAAACAGATTTTGTGAAACAATGATTTTAAATCTCAAATACCGGTTTAATGATGAACTCGGCAGTAGCAAAGATAATACCCATAAGTGAAAATGATAGTATTAGATACTTGTAAGCACCAAATACTTGTTTCGTATGGAAAATGATAAGATAAGCTAAAAAAGAGTTGACGATAGAAGTGGAGAAGAATCCGATTTCCGAGGCAAGGAAAGATCTTTCAACCCATGGCATAGACGACATATCTGAAGTTGATACAGAATGAAGAAAAAAGCAATTGTGCCAGAAAAGTGACAAAATTCCGAGTTCAGTTTAGAGATCAGTATTGAAGAATGCTATAATGATGGGGATGAAAGTATGACATTAAATGATACGGACAGAAAAAAAGTGTCTACTCCCGAGAGAGCCTTCTGACTGCTTTTATGATTACAGGAAAATAGTTTGTTGGGCGTTTTTTCGAGCAGGTGATACTCGAGGCTACACGTATTTCAGACATTCCAAAGGAAGGTAACTACATGGAACTACGGGAAACAAATTTTGCTGCATGTAACAATGAAATTACCGGATTAATTCACGCGAGTTTCGCCGGAAAAAGTCTAGGATGTGTTCTTATATAGAGTTTGTTTTGAAATGTCTTGGTCATGTCCATATTCAGAGCGCACCTCTAGGCGATCAAACTATTGCTCCTAGCCCAGCATTACTGTAGTTTCAGTAGCGCCATTATTCTATTTTTTCCCAGTTCACAGTATTTTTTATTTGTTCATTTTCAACGCACTTTGGGACAACAAACATCTGTATAGAAAATGAATTGGACATCTGGAGTGAAAGATTCAATAGCTATATGAACTCGTTAATTTTTTTTGTAGTAGCACATATTAAGTTTCGTAAATTCAACTATTGAAATTTGATATGCTTTTTTTCACTTCGTTCGTTTTTGTGAACTCAAAGAGATTCAATCCAATTCACCATTTTCACATCAAAACAACAATTTCCTTCCTCCCATTTCCTGTTTCGTTGGGCAGTGTGGCCCCATTTTCCTATTTCGGAGACCCTTTTGAAAAGACAGAACTCTATAAACGAGAAGCTCATTCTTTTTTATTCAGCTCCATGCTTTTTCTCTTATTCGTAAGCCTTCTTGGCTCCGGATTTTCTGATGAACCGCAAGAACTACGTTCGGAATGTTTGAACGAAGCACAACTGATGAATACATTGATTAGTAAAAGAGATTACAGCAAACACAAACTACCACGTGAGTTCAGTTTTAGATAGAAGTTTGAGATGACTGATTTATGAAATAAAAACTTTACTTACGAATTTCCTTAAGGTTTTGGAAGTTCAATAATCTTTTCTTTGAAATTGATTTGCAGATCCCCCCTTGAAACATTTTACATTGCATTAAGACTATGAACATCAATAGTTCTCTGTTTAGGTAAAAATGGAATTACGGTTAGTGTCGAGTTTTGGATACAAGAAATAAACTCGATTTCCGAAATGACCAATGATTTCGAACTGGAGCTGTTTATCAACGAAATGTGGACTGATCCGAACTTGGAGTAAGAGTTCATCTATTCTTTGTTGATCAGTGTGTACATAGAAAAATATGGGATCTCCAAAAAAATACTTCGAGTTAACTAATCGTTTGTACATTATTGATCAGGCTTATAACTAAAAACCAAGCAAACAATAATTTCAAAGGACCATCAAAGAATAAAACACAAAAAAATATCAGGATAATTTGAAAAAAAAACCCATATAACTTTTCCTTGAATATGCAATTAGAAAAATCATACAGTTTGACTCATTCGATACATAATCAGTATCTTTATCGGGACATTTCGAGTGCAATCATTATATCAATTATCATCAGGTCCATATAATTGTTAACTTTGATCTTTTTGATTTGATCTCTTTGATATCATTTTTCTTGTATTTTTTCAGATTCAGTCACCTCGGAGCATGCAAAGCCAATCTGACACTAGACCAGCAGACACTCACTAAGTCAGGCTCAAAGCATGACATAATCGTCGCCTTCCTTTTTTATAATTGCAGGTTATGGACCCCAAATACATGTTTCGTCAATTCGAAGTTCGCCGAGATTTATGAATCACCATTTCAAAATGTGTTCCTGACTCTTTTCGATAATGGAACTGTTTGGGTCAATTATGTGAGTTCATGATTGGAAAAACTGTAACGTGAATACGAAATTCAGAGAGTTCGAGTAAAAGGTCCATGTAACATGGACTTGGAGGACTTTCCAATGGATACCCAGTCTTGTAGACTAAACTACCAAAGGTGATACTCAAAACTCTAGACGTAAACTGTACTGATCATTGAGAAAAAAAAATGTGAAATCGCGTCTCACCAATTGAACATGAGCGAAACTGAGGGTCTTTATTTTTCATATACAATTCGCTATTTGACATTTTCAATCTCCTCATTAACTCGTTTCATTACCGCTTTTTATCTTTTTTTGCTATTAAAGTTTCTCCTACAATAATGACGAAGTTCGACTCCAATGGAACAGCCAACGATCACCAGTTTTTGCACTGCAAGAGGTAAGGTCACAAAATAAACAATGCAAATATTATTTTTGTAGATAAGAATTGCTGACTTTTGGCTCAAGGATATCACACCAGCAGTCATAAAAAGAGTGAGGACACAAAAATTTTACACTATAAAGTTAAAGATTTTTGCAAAAAGTTATTATAAAAAATCATTTTGGTAAAAAAGGAGTTTGAAGGCAATTTATGGAAGCCAAATCATCAAGAAGTAACGCTGAATAATTTTTTCTATTATCAGGAATACCCTGCAGGCAACTGGGACGAGCTAGTTGTGACGTTTGTTTTCGAAAGGCGATACATGTGGTATTTCCTACAAGCATATCTTCCTACATTTTTCTCAATTTTCATAAGGTCCTAACTTTGTTTCAAGAAATGGCTACATTTTCCAATTTTAGCTGGATCGCATTTTCTCTCGGCCCTCAAGCTATAACACCACGAACTATGATAGGAGTGAATGCTCTGCTGTCTATGATTTCACTTTGATCATATGAAAA
>GL379809.1:982195-1024541 GCA_000143925.2 Caenorhabditis brenneri
CTCATGGATCATTTCTCTCGTAATCCATTAATTGACCCATTTCGAGCATCTCTAGTCAGCTGTGTTCTTTGAAAATAATCTCTTGAAGCGGATGAAGTCGTTCGATTCCAACGGTAACGACCGATTTTATTACATGCTCTCTTAGACACACATTATTTATTGCTTCCGTGCTTTTCTTTCAGCCATAAAGTATTCGAAAAAACAATATTTCAATTGAATCTAGTAGAGCTAATGGATTTGGTTTTTTTTTTAATTTTGGATGAACTTTTGTAAATATTGCTGATCAGTATGTTTTTTTTTCTTTATGAGTTTGATGGTTGTAGACAATGACCCCATCAAAGAAGCAGTAAACGATGTGATGTTTACAAGGAACGTGTTATCGACTATAGTCTATACATCTTTCAAAGGCTTTCTTTTTTTCCTAGATTTGTTAACTGGTATCTTTTTTCAAACTAGAAGAATTTTAAGACTCCCGAAATTAAAAGTAAGGAGTAGAAGGTTTTTAGTCATAGGATAGTGTGTAGAAAGTAATTCATCAATTAACTCATGTGAACAAGTTGAGATTTCCACCAAATCTGTTATTTTTTCTATCATTTTGCATGATTTCACATCCTTGTCGAAAACTTGAAGAGCATTCCTAGTGGCTCCTTGCAACAATTTTCGGTGCTCAGCTCATGAGTTTGAAGGGAAAACCTCGAAACTAGCGTCTGTTCAGAGAAATCAGTTTCGAGCAACCATAAATCTTATCGAAAGGTCAACAGACGGAAAAAATTGGCAGCGAGGAATTCCCGATGTGATACATCCACAACAGAAACATAATTGTTGTGTAATCAGAGGATGTTTCATTGTTTCCGTGCTATGTTTCATCAGGATTTTGAGCCGACCACAATGATTAATGAGGTTTTTGTTATATCTCTCCCGGCTCTTTGTTATCATAAGATAGAATGAAATGTTGCGAACTTCCTCGTCCTTCAGAGGTGTTAGTAAATCAAATTCTACTGTTATTCACGACTACAAACTGGTCAATTCGAATCCGAAAAAATCCGCAGGGAAGTAAGTGAATAATACAAGTGTTTTTCATCAGGATAATCGAAAAAATCAGGTTCAACAAAAACAGATATAGAGTCTGGAAAAAGTGGCGGTCAATAACGTCAAGTGTCAAACATTAGAGGGTCCTTGAAATTAGTGGGTGGCTCAGACAATTCTATTAGTCAGAATTGAAATAGCCTCTAGTGAAAACAAAAACACTAGATTTTACTGAACTGCGGAGTGTCTGAGTCAAATAGTCAGTTTGGGAAATATTCTGCTTCCCCTGTAGGTAAGTGAGGGATTGACCTTTCATCTTTATCAGCTGCTTTAGGAGTGCCTTCTACAAGATGGGTTCTGTTAATACCCTTCATTGCGTTCATAAAAAACAATATTTGTATAGTCTGGCTATATTTATTCTGACAATATTTATACCGTTTCTCTTAAGCACGATTTTCATTCGTGGGCCTAGTTTTAGATAGAGATGCTTATGAACTTCATTCAAAGATTTTCTATCAAAATATGTTGAAAGTCGAAGCCGACTAAATATGAGAATATTTTGCTATAAAGCATTCGAAGCAACAAACTTTGAGGTTTTTAGTGGACTCAAAATAATTCTCTTCCTCGACTGTTGTGTGTGTATGTCTCCCAGCCTTCTATTTTATCATTCATGTCCTTTAGTTTTCATAACTTTTTGTCTCGATGTTTTTATCTTCTTCATTCCGCTTCCTCTTTCTATTCCGGTTGAAGACTTGTCTTCACCTCTTCTTTCTTGGCCTCTATTTTAAGTGCGAAACAGACATGGCTCATTGGTTTGAAACGCGGAGAACTCTAACTCGGTTTACCGGGGTGTTATTTAATTATTACTAATTGTACCCCTCCCTTCAAGTTTTCATTCCACGTTTTTTTTCACTTTCTCGAATATTTTCAGGTTCGTGAGTATCACCGAACTCGAGGAAGTATGCGAAATGGGAGTTTTCAAGGATCGTTTTGAAAAAGTAAGCCTTTGACACTTTTGTTGGAGGAGTTAAACAGAATGGGAAGTATACCCAAAAACATTGTCGTTACTCATCGAAAGGATTATCTGGTAATACCTAGTTGGTTGGGAGGAGAAGTAAGAAATAGTATGAATAGTTTTTACAATTTTTTGTGAACAATGGAATAATGATGACAATGAGTAATGGAGGTGGTATTTCATATGTCTCTATCTAATTGATAAATGCATGGGCATTTGAGATGAAGTAATATATAGAACATTATTTGGTTAGAAATTGAAAGAATGATATAGAAACTTGTAGTTTTCAAAAATCATATTTCTGAAAAGTCAACAGTATGCACAAATTTTCTCATGAGGCGTCTTCAAAGACAACATCATAATAGTTTTTTTCTGTTGGCAGATAAACTCGTAGAATCTTCTAAAAATTTTACCTTTGCTTTAGAATTTTTCTGTCTCATTTTTTCGCAGCAAGAAGCCATCTTTCATTTTTCGAGCTGTCTTTCTGAATAAAGAACACGTGGTGAAACATAAGTGTGTTTTATGATTTTCGGTCCCACGAGATATACGCCGATTCATCACTGTTTTCAAATTCATTGCCTTTGGAATAGGACCAAGTGCGTAGTGTATGTAAGGAAGCGCAACATAGATCAGCACATTTTAAATGATGACGACCCACTAAGTACGTATGGGAAATCGGATACCATGTGTGGTGGGTGCACTAGACACAACGATTCATGCTCTTATAATAACGTGCCAAAACCATCAGCCCCCCGGAAAAGAGAAGAGAAGATGTGTATGCTTACTTCTCTTTTTGCAATTCAATACTTCTTTTCATCGAAAAGAAGCGATTCTCGATGGGTGGTTCCACTGTACTTTTAAGAGTGAATGTTGATTGATAATTGGGTTGTTCTACTTTATTTGCCGATGATAGAGCAAAAAACAGGTACCCGGGGTTCCCACGTGTGGTCGAATTCATAATTAACATGCCACAACTAAATAAATGCCGTCACTTTCTCTCATTAAAAGCTGCATGCCTTCCGATAATGGCTATTCCGTGGTTTTCTCAAAAGAGCTCGAGGAATTTCTGGGAAAAGAACTAAAGAACTAATAGAAAAATGTCTGTGATGTAGGTGATCTTACGGTAATTCATTTTCCAAATAAGCTTATTGTTTTCACACTGCCATTGAGATCAATGGAAGGTGAGTAGTGAAGATAGAAAATAGAACAAACTAAATTCCGAAATTCCCACGTTTTGCTAAAAATCTCTTTAACAATTCATGAAAAGAGGGACGTTAGTGGTTTTCTCGATTTTTCTTCTTTTCACCTTACACGAAAAAACAATGCATTATCTTCCCACTGTCACACAGGATTAACTTTCCCTAAACTTCTCATTTGGTGCATACTTAACCAAGAAAAAAGTGAAAACGATGTATTAGACAACATACGGACTCAGACACGTCTTCTTTTGAACTCCGCCCCTTTGGGCTCTCGTAGCGGGTGCTTCACAGCTTTTTGTCCCATCGCATTTCTGTCTATCGAGCATCATTTTGCTGGTGCAACATTATTAGAACTTGTGATCCGATTTCTAAAAAATGGTGTTCCATTCGAGGTCGGCGAAAGCCTCGAAAAAGAAAATTGACTTGGCCAAGGTGAGCGTTTTTAAACTTTTGAGCGAATACCTTGTTGTAGCTAAGGGTTTCTGTGTAAAACAGTTGTATAAATAACAGAGAATCTCTATTTCTCTGAGTTTGTATTTTTTAGAAAAAAATATTCAATAGTTTTCAAAACTTTTCTGATTGATTGGGAAACACCCACGACGCTAATAATATACGAAACGAAATGGTTTCCTGATTGTATCCCAATTTGTAAATTCCTAGAAGAGAATCATATTTTCTGCAATAACACATTTCAGTTTTGAACAAATTTTCAAAGAGCTGGTATGTGTATTCAAAGAAGCTCATTGTCGCTTGCAAGCGGATTATAAGTATCATTTTGGATAGTTGGAACAGTTGTGTTTCTGTTTGAAAACTTCCGAAAAAAAATGAAAAAAATTAATAAATTCCTTCATCTTTCATTTCTTTATTGTTTCACTTTCTGGAGAGTTTTCTTTCAACGGAAGATTCAGACCTTCCTTCAGCCGCTTGAAGAACCTTTCGAACTCTTTCTTCTTTTCAAACTTTTTTACACACTAAAGACATCGAATCGGTCAAAATTCTAAAAAGGAAAAGAGCACACGCACGAGCCAGGCAACTCAATTGTGGGTAGTCTGTGACTTTTGTCTTCGCTTCCTATTCGTCTATCTCTCGTCACCACCTAATCCATTTTGGGATCCAAATAAAAATCCATCTGGCTTTCGAAGAGGAGTCCATCGGCACCCTCCCTTATATATTGGCCTACCCGAACGGAAGGCAGCAAAAAGTGTTCATGTTTGCTGTGTAGGGAAATTTATCATGTCAAATTGAGCTTGATTAGATGTCCAGATAGAAGCTCCTCGTTTTCTCTTCGTTATGTTTTGACGTACCACAATCTAGCGGAACCAGATGAAGGAGAAAAGGAGCAATGGTAGAAAACTCCTTGGGGAGGCAAGCCTTCTATTTTGAATTCCTCAGCTCGTTTGAATTCCGGGTGTTCTTATTTTCGAGAATATTGAAACAATTTTGTGTTTTATGCTTGGCCTGAGAATAGAAGGAAGAGTGGACGCATGAACATTGAAATACTTGAGAAGATGTGTCCAGGGTCGCCCAATTGTCCCTATGGGACAGATATGGACGAGTGGACACATAACGAAACTCTGAGAAACAATCCGGGAATAGTTTTGTGACAAAGTGTCACTACTCTGTCACACTTATTTACTACTCAGGCACGCAAGAACAAGCTTTAAGTTAGAAAAACCAACATGTGTGCATGCTTAGAAAACAACAAGGGAGAGTCTAACCTAGTTTACTTAAGGGTGGTGGAAAAGAGGGTCCAAGTTGTCTATCATCAATTCTACTTCCTTTCCAAATTCTAATCCAGTAAAATTAGCCATAAAAGAATGACAAAAAGAGTCACGTGACTATTTAAAGATGGTTCAATTATCAAGTCAAACAATATCCTATCACTGTGTTTCACCCAGAATTAAACGTGTATAAAAAACCGGGAAACACCCTCGAAATATTATGAAATGAATTGAATCCTTATTTAAAAAGTTAACTTTTCAGTTCAAGCCATATCTCCTGAATGCAGGTATCGTTTTATTCGTTGGTATTTATGTTTACGCCGGAGCACTTCTCATCCAGTACATTGAACGTATTCCGGTCAAGGTAAGCATTATCAAATTATGGAAAAGACTACGCAATAGTTTAAGAGTTTATCTGACTTTCCCTTGAAAAAAACCACTAATTTGAGAATCAAATACTGTTAAAGTTCTTATTTAAGGTTGAAGAATCGTTCAGGCTTCGTCGAAACGGCAGAGATGAAATGCCAATCATTCCTTGTGAGTTTTTCTGCATTTCCATTCACACACAGTTTTTATCGCTTTTGAATACATACCAAATTTGAGAAATAATTAGAAAGAAATAAATCTTCTTTTTGTCATAGTTTACATGAGCTTTCCAATTTTATCGCAAAATGAAACAGTGGGTTGATATTCAATTACAAACATGCAGGAAACGACCCGAGTAAATCTCTATTTTCAGTGGACCGCTCGAAAGAATGTGTGATCGAAGCTCTACGAAAAATGACGCATCTCTCTAAAGGCAATTGCTCACATCTTCAAGTATGCCTGGATCGTTAATTGTTTTTGAAAAATTGAATTTGCAGACCAATATGAATTTACTCGATGATTGTTACTCTTTGAGTCTTCAGAAAATGAAGGAATTATATGACAGCCCAAGTCCAGAAGGTTAGCTTTTATAGCATATTTCTATTGAGTAAAACGGGAGCGAAAAAAAGAAGTGGTTATCTCGATGAAACTTCCTTTGGGAATCGTGTTTTGGAAACTCTCTCCCTCATTTTTCTCAGCAGTTGTTCGATCAAATCGAGCTTTGATTTCAACACTTTTTTGTGCCCTTCACACTCCTCCTTATGTCCATCGGAAAATAACAAATACCCCAGGGAGTCATGAAAACTTTCTGGTGGATAAAATGGGATAGGAGGTTTTGACTTTTCGGCAATTACGAATGATTTGTTTCAGGATCATTGGCGCATGAGTCCGAGCCAAAATCGGCGGTCGCTTTGAAGAAGTTTGAAACTGTCGACGGTTATGAACAATGGACAAAAACTGATGCCATTCTTTTTTGTTTCACAGTTATCACTACCATTGGTAAGTCACGAATGGTGGCCAAAGTATAGATTGAATAGATTTTCGAAAATCATAATTTTTTAAGGTTACGGAAATGTAGCTCCACAATCATTTTGGGGCAGAGTTTTTGTCATTATCTATGGGACTATCGGTATTCCAACAGCAATGATGGCGATTGCAAATGTGGGAAAGTTCTTAGCTACGTTACTAAAATCATGGACTCGACCTTTCCTTCTTTTGTGTCGGAGGATGAGGAAACGGATGTCGAAGAAAGATCAAAATGGGAACGAGGTGAAAGAAACACAAAGATTGATGGAAAGCTCAAAGAAGAAAGCGAAAAAGATTGAAGACGATATTTCATCACATGATGATGAAGAAGTAGAGGAAGAGATTGAAGAGAGTGATGGTGAGTAACTTTCATAATTGAAGTTTGTAACGAAAATTAGAAAAAACATCTGTGTAAAACAAATTTTTAGTATAGAGTTGAAATTAGTTTTCATATTTAAGCAAGTCTGCCGATAAGTCAGTCGGAAGAAACTGACAATAACGATGATGTAATCACAGGTAAATTTAAAGCACAAAACTGCTATATTTGCTCCACATTTATCACTGTTTGCCTTTTCATTCAGCTTTGATTTCTCATTCTGCATTTTTAAGATCACTCCAGCTATTTTAATTGTTAGCAATTTTCATGAAAGAATTTAGAGAAGAGTTGTTAATGATTCGGTTTTTTCAGTCACCGAAACTGTGGTCCTCTTTGTTGCTTTTCTCATTTATATTATTGCTGGATCATTTCTGATGAGCTATTATGAAGAAGGAATGACTTTTGGTCTTGCAATTTATTTCAACTTTGTTACACTGACAACTATCGGTTTGGGAGATTTAGTACCACAGTCGACTGATTGGCTGGTAAGAACTAATCGTATTCAAATAAAAACTGGTCATTTAAGTTTGTGACTCTTGTCTACTGTGCTATTGGATTGGCATTAACGACTATTGCAATCGAAATTGCTGCCGATACATTGAAAAAGCTCCATTATTTCGGCAGAAAACTTGACAACGTTCACAATGTGCAGATTTGGTTTGGAGGTCAGAAGTAAGTGGATAAATTTAAACAAAACATCTTAATCGTTTTATAGGCTCTCAATGAAAGCTCTAGTCAAAAATCTTGGAGACCAACTGAATGTGCCCGTGGAAGAATTAGAAAACTTGGACCTGGCCAAATTTGTTGATGATGCCATAAAAGTCGAAGCTGGTGAACTGACAACGTTAAGAGTGAGTTCAAGTGAATTTCTGAACATCAAACAAAAAGGATTCACAATTCCAAAAAAAAATTCCTAGTTTTTCAGAACGATCGAGCCTGGATGAACTCAAATTATTGGCGAGCAATCGAGAGTGGATCTATGCACTATGTTGACGACGACGATCTTGTGACGTTACAATCCAACCGTAATTACTATTCTGAATTTTAACCCCGATACTCTCTTGATCTGAAATCTTGCTTGGATTGTTTGATTTGATGTTGTCGATATTTGTTGCAAGCGGGTTCATGATTTCATCAACTTATCAATTAAATTTTCATCAGCGTGGTTGTGAGTGCGTTATTGTTTGCACTTTCAATCGATCCTTCTTGTATTCTTTTTTTGTTTTTTATCCATGCCAGTGGTTTTTTTTTGGTTCAGAAAGATATCTTTACTTTAAAATTTCATGAACAATCAAAGTGCAGTCAAAATTGTATTCCCTGGATGTACAAACATAAGCATGATTTGTTTTTACCAACCCACTACAAAACTATGAGCAAATTCACGGTGCGGTGATGAAATTTGTTGGAACATTAGCACTTGCACAACACGTTCCCTCAATATTCATTCCAGCATGATTGCAGTCACCAAATTGTTTTTGCTGTGTGAGCAACCAACAGACAACTACAACCTCCTGGCACTCGGTTATTCTCTTTCTGTTGATTTAACAAAAAATCAATATTTCAGTTTCGTGCGGATCTCAACAAATGCTTATCCGTGTTCCATATTCATCATCAACCGATTCGCGGATGATCACGGTCAATCATGCCCCTCTGATGGAAAACACGGGGGATAGTTATAAACTACATAGCGTCAATGAACAGTATGAAGCTGTTGAATCTCAGTTTCAAGATATTTCCGCTGAAGTTGCAGATTGTCCGGTTTGCAGAGTTATTAACAATGAAAAATTTATTTCAAAATTTTTCAGCACGTTAACCGAAACGAAGGGGTCAGGAAAAGTTCGCAGTGCATAGAACTTCAAAAGCTTTTGAAAGCTCTGAACGATTTAAACAATGGTGAGTGAATTCAGTTTAAACAATCACATTCAAACAGCAAAAGTGATGAAAATCTATTCTGAGCTTCAGAAGTAGTGTCTCAAGACGGGCGATGGAGTGAAGAAGCACGGCGACGATACTTAGAATATCAGAAAATATGGAGTCGATTTCGGACACCGAAACAAAAACAATAACATTTTCTTTTTTCGTTTGCACTCTTCGGAGCAAGCATATATTTGTATAAATAGATTAATAAGGTTCTTGATCTTTCAACAAAAAATAAGAGAAAACTCAACTAAAAAAATATTTATGACTCGTTATAACTTTTTTGTGAGCTACATTGTGAGCTGAAATTATTCTTGAGCAAAATTTCGGCCTTCAATCTCTGTTTTGTAGACGAATACTATTTGAGACAGTTGGAGGCGTTTTGAAAAGCAATCCTTAATGAACGCTGTGGGAATTTTTTCCTTCAGTAATACATACCGATCAAGGCCTTTCTGAAACCTCTGAAGCAAACAAGAATAATGATTGTATCGATAATCGGAAAAATAGAAATCAATAACGGTTGAATTTCTTCAATTTTGTTGATGTCGGCATTGGTATCCAAAAGTGGTGCTACAATCAAAATGGATCCTGGGATATAAACCAGAAAACACGGCGTTATTGTCTGAAAACTCAAAATTTTAGATATGTACTAAATATTGAAATACCTGAAGCACAAGGGTCCAAAACAAATCTTTGTGAACTTTAGCCGCCACTCCAGATACGAAATTACTAGCAATTTTAATATTTCTGTATAGATAATACCCACAAAACACTATTAAACATCCAGTTATCATTTGACAAAATGCCACTAGCCCTAGACAGAATACACTTGGAGAATAAAATTCTGACAGTCCTGTAAGCTCGTTTTCTTTCACATAAACAACAGCGTAGTAGCCTATTTCCATAGTTTCCAATCCATACTTTTTGTGAACACTGTCCCTATAAACATTTCTCGATTGGTATATCTTGTTCTCATGAGTACTACCTGAAGTAAAAATCAAAGTAGTCACAAGGTAGAACAAAAAATATTGCCGCACAAATCCATGTCAACAGCAAAAAACCGGAGATCATTGGCCAAACGTACCAGTATCGGCCGCATCCCTTGTCACTGGAATAATTATGTTTGTCTCCAGGTACGAGATCTGTTATAACACTTACTGTATTATGCTGTATCTATAAACGAAGTTGAATGATAAAAGTGACATGCAGAGACATTGACTCAATGACTGGAGAGCTGCTAGAACTGAACCGATGGGTCTATGCTTTAAGAAACTTGTAGAAAAATAAATGAACCCATATTTATGTATATGGACCGCCTTAAATAAAAATTTTGTTCGAATTCTCTCGCAAATTACCATTACTCACCGGTAGCATCAATAGGTCAAGAAAGTTGTAAAACACCAAAAACATACTATAAACGATTAGGAGATAGCGATAGTTTCCGATAATTTTCTTTGTCTTTTCCAGTAAAATAAGCAACAAAGAATTCAATGTAAAAGAAAGTGTGAAGCATATTATTGATGTTTTCATCGTAAATAAATTGACCGGCGAACAGATTTTTCGGCAGAATAACAGGCACATGCCTATTACAGATAATAAAGGAGAGATGTCTGTGAGGTTCCCCTTGGGAAGGTAAAAGAAGCACGTAATGATTATATAAATTTGAGTTCATGATGAGAAACGTGATGATTAACACAATGATATTTCACATGAGCCTTCCAATTATGTGACGTATGTTTTTAACATTTCCTGATTGTGATAAATGATGCGGACTTGTATTTGAAATAACCTTATCAACATTCACGATCGTTTTATTATAGTTTTTTCTCAAAAGGCTAATTGTTGCAAATATACGTTATTTCTTTCTTGGAGCAATCTTGAAAAAATTCACGATAATTAAATAAGAAGATAAAAGGAAAGTAAAAAATGAGATTTTAAGGCTGTCATATCTGAGAATATTTATTATCAGAGTTTCTCCTTGCTCAGTCAGATTCATTTACGCATTGTCTGAGCAAGGTGTTTTTTGAATGACATAAGGAATTATGAGAATATTCATAAATGATCTATTTAATGTTTCTTCAAAAATCAATTATGTTTATCTAAATCCGGCTGCGCAGCTAACACTTGGTGCTCTATGTTGACTTCGTTAACGCCTCTGAGGATTCTCACAAAGCCTACAAAAAAGACATTTACTTATTTTCTCCTGAAAGCCATTACCATTTTCGCCAAAATCAGTTCCCCATTGGTGAACGCAAAGCCAGTACGGTACTCCATTATCTACTCCCCAACCTATAATTTTTGTATCCATTCCACCTTCTTGATCTCCTGCCGTATGCACATAAATTCCAGATTTATAATCCCAAAAGTCGTCATAAATAATGAAAGAGGCAATTACGGGTCCATTTCTCATAATTTCCGTTTGTATGTCAGTCATTTTCTTCCCAACATTATAATGAGCTTTCCCAAAATGTTTATCCTGCTTGTATGAAATTGGCCAAGTGATGTTTGAAGTACATCTCTCTTCGCAAACTGGAGTGTGATAACCAGGACATGGTACAGATGTTGTCCCATTCGGATACTTTTTGTCGCATGGATAAATTGTATAGGGTTTGCATCCAAACTGATCGTCATAATTTCCACCGGTGCACAGGCCATGAGTTTGCCACCATTTCAAAATGTCTTTAGGCCAACTTCCATCACATCTAAAATTTTTGAAAAAGTAATATTAGGCATGATCAAACCCAATAAAATGAAAATTAGGCTGTTTGACTAACCCCCATCCATCACCACAAATGGACATCAATCCAACACAGCAGGAGAGTGGGTCTTGCGCGGATAAAGGCCAATTGAATGTTCCGTTTGAGAAAATGCAAGTACGATCAGAAGCGATTTCCGCGGCCACTAAATGAGCAGCGGAACCTAAAATTAGGAATAGTTTTTAGCATAATTTGATTGAAAAATGAAGACGGACTATCTCATACAAGTCATACCACTCTTTTATTTGCAATGATTGCCTTATCTTACACGTATTTAGCCAGAGGTTCGAAGCAAACCTTGATTTTCAGGTTATTTCCTATCACAAATATTTTTTTACCAAGCCGATTTGTCATTTGCCATATTCTCAGTTTTCTGTTAGTCTATCACGTTTTAGTCGGATGGTCATTTTTAATTATTTTATATTTCAACAAACATCGAAGTTATTTCTGACTTTTTTGAATACTAGAATCATTTTTCTCTTTTCTGTCGCTATTTCAAATGAAGAAGATAGATCATCATCAAACTCCTACTCTTTTCGGTTTCTCCGAATCACGTCACTTTCTGACCAGCGCCAGCAACCACAGTAGTACCTGTCACCACAAAACTTTTCCAAAGAATGAACCACATGCTATGTCACACGTACCACAATCTGATTGATCGCGAACGGCTCCAATTTGAGAACAACTTGGCCATTTTTGTCTGGCATCAAAGCTATTGGGGATTTCTTCAAAAACTTGACTGTTGTCATTCTCAGTTGACTGTTCGTGTGATCTAATAAATTTGATGTCTTTCACACGTGCCTAAAAACAGATTAAAATACGATTCTCGATAAGGGTTAAACCATTTTCTCTTGAAAAGTCATGCGAGATGTTTCTGCTTTCCATAGTTGTTGTTGTTCATTGACGTACAAAGTCAGATCAAGCCCGGACAGTTTACGGGCATAATCAGAAACTTTTGGGAGGTAGGTCACAGATGGTGGTAAATATGAGGAGTAACAGAAGATGGAAAGGGGTGAGAGTAAAGAAAATAAAATGAAAAACATAACAATAAAGAAGCAAAACTATGCTTCTAGATGCTCAGAATGAACCCGGTAGAGCACTGTTACAATGATAACGAATGATAACAGGCAGTTTGTTACGTCATGTGATGAACGAGCGATTAAATTGGTGAAATTGATTAACTGCTCCTTTTTGAAACAACCAACTTCAACATTGTTGGGGATATTCTTTCCCAAAAAACTTTATAGGTCAGGCTTACACTGAGAACTGATTTCTATATGATTTTTTATAGTCATTTAGAATTTCAAAAGTCGTCATTTTGGGCTCCAGCGGGTGTGTGGTTCGGCCATACCAGAAGCGCTTCATGGACCCGACAATTTGGCTCAGATCCAACCCCTTCAAAGCTAAACACTTTTCGGAACTGACAAGAAATATCTTTTCTTCCAACGCTAATCAAGAGTCTTGTCAAAAAGACAGATTAGATTATTGACCGACGCAATGTCATCTTTAAAGAACATTAGTCGCTATTCTTGCAAAACGATGCAATACCTTTGTATCTTTGATGAATGAGAAAAGAACTGTGTCTTATAAAATAGCAAAAATGAGGTGGTGATGTTTGATGTGTTTAGGCGGGATACGGTACCACCAGTGTTATTTTTAACATGATTGTGTTCCCGAAGAAGAGGCATCATCAGCGTTAAGAGATTTGGCATGTGACTAAAACGGAATACCAAGAATAGTATCGATGTTATATGTAGATAGAAATGCATTGTGAATGTTTTGAAGCCGCCCAGTAATGTTATGTTTCTTTGACAATCACCTTATCCGTCACGACTTCCCCATCACACCCGACGTTGATGTCTCATCCGACAAGGCATGTTCGCTCAAAATAGATATCACAGTTGCGATAAAACACTTTTGAAAATCATAGAAGAGAAAGGGATGGGTTGTGTATCAATTAATCTTTTGTCTCTCTTCATTTTGTGTTATATTCTTAAAGAAAAAGAGCGAAAAAAGAAAATAGGAAGCCCGCCTCTAAGTCTTTCAAAGTCAACCACCACTCTTCCCTGTTTCTCCTTTCTTTCTTCGCAATAGACAATGTCTACTACTTCCATATTTTTTGCTATTCTGCTGCTGATCACTGTGCTAACAGTTTCATCTGCTCCAATTGTATCCGACCAAACAGGCAAGTCACATTCAAAGTATCCATTCTTTTACTGATAATGTTAAACTTTTCAGAGGCCACTGACTCCAACGCATATAAAAATCATGTGATCTCTCCATACCTGAACCGTGCTGTTCGTCTAGTAGATTTTTCTTCTCCTTATAAAGTTGACGACGATGCTGATCTCCCATCCGAATCTGACATATTCTATGTCTTTGGAAAATATTCTGATGTCACGGATGACCGGAAGTCTTCTGGGCTGTAATCTTCCCTCCTCCACTAATTCGAAACTGCAATAACAATAATCATAATAGTCATATCCACACTGGTTCATCCTCCCGAGATCTCTATCTTTCCATTTTTCAACCATAATATCTTACCTACTGTTTATCGTTTTTTTTTGTACACGAATCTCTTTTCATAGCTCTAAATATTGAGTCAATTTTGAGTCTCTGCTATTAGTTTTCTTTTTCGGATATTTCTAGAAAAAGTATCCACATTGTGAATATGAATATGTCTAATGATTTGACAATAAATTGCCTACGCTTGTCTTTTTGTTGACGCTCCAGAGTTTGATTATAATGTGAACGCAGAACGGAAACAAGTACGGACGTTGTCCCGTCCAAAGAGGAAAAGTTGAAATTATATGTAATATTTTCAACAGATGATTCAAGAAAAACAGAAAAAAACGGTATATTCGACAAAAATAAGGGTGCCTTCAAAAATTTTGTGAGACGTTCAGTTGAATCTTTAAAGTGTCCGAAAAAAAACCAGAAATTACAGTGAAAGAGAGCCAGCTTGTCGGAAATCGAAAACGGAAAAAAAGAGCAGTGAACTTTATGAGCATTTATATTGAAACGCTTTACAACTTTTGGAAAAAATTCCCACAAATTGAAACTGGTGTATGTATAAATTCACATCATTGTTTCCGTATGTACAACACAAAGGAAAACCCCACTTATTCATGCAAATCGGTTGAAATGTAAAAATGCAGTCTTTGTTGTCATTTATCATATACATGCATTTGTTCCTTTTCTTTGATTTATGTCACCTTTTTGAACAGTTTGCACTGAATTGAATTTACTTTTTGAATTGGCATTCTTATTTACCTAACCAAGATCATCTGGTGACCGTCTTGTCCTAGATCAGGTGCATTTGGAATTGTCTACCATTCATATTGAAAAAAGTTACTTTGATCTCCAAACTTATGTTTTCAAATGGTATCACTTTTTTATCACTTATTATCTTTTCTCACCAATAGACCAAACAATCAATCGTTCAACAGATTGTCAAGGTATTCTTTACATTCCATGTTAACAATTGGTATGGTCAGTCGCTAACACGTAAAAATGATCATATCTTAGCTTAGAGAAGGTCTTCTGGTAGTAGTTCAGTGAAATTAAAAAGAGGCATGAGATAGATTATAATTTGATTTGGAGGTTTCTGCACAATAATACCCGATACTCTAAATTTTAATGAACACAATCTCCCTTCAGAATGAAAATACCATGAAGCGTCACAGCCGTTTTAATTTTTAATTTTTCAAGTTTACATGAAGTTTATAGGATGGCCTCTACCGCTACCTTGTCTATGGGGCCCAACCGAGAAACAGAGGTACAACTGTTACCTCCAAAAGAGGAAAAAACACTGGATAACTTTATGAAACTTGGGAGATACTGCTGGCTTGTTCTTCTATTTTCAGAGTTTATGCTCCTCTCTGGAGCAGGAAACACGCTTTACATGATGTATGCTGGTTAGTGTTTTCTGTTATATGGTTAATTAATAATATAAAAGCTTTTTTTCATCAGCTAAAAAAGGCATTTCAGGCGCTTATCCAAAACTGGTCAGTTGCGAAGGCACCGATATTTTTATCAAAGACATTTGCGTTTCATCGTACGATTTTCACAATCCTCCAAACTGTACGCTCAGAGCTCAATATGATTTTTTATCCATAAATGTAGATGTAAGTTTGACACTAAAAATTTGTTCAATAAAGTTTCATATTTTTCAGTTTGGTCACTTCTGTGGGGAAGGCGCGTGGGTAAAAACTAGTATTTCCATTCAAATGATTGGTGTTTTAATTGGATCGGTCACTTCGGGTGCCGTAGCGGACCGGTATGGAAGGTTAAAGGTAGGTCAGGAGTTGAATACTCAAAATGCACTGAAAAAAAGTAGTTGGAAAAGAATCTAGAGAATCTATGTTGATTCTTCTTCTTTCCTCTTGAAAAAAAAATATTTCTTTAATGTTGTGTAGTTGCAAAGATGGCAAATTCCGGCTGCTTGAAAACTGGGATCAAACTTCACTGAAGCTAAGACTAACCGCTGAAAACAAATTCAAGTTATTCATATGCTCAATCTTTTGTTTTCAGGTGCTCTCTGTGTGCTTTTTTATGGTTTCCTTGCTCAGTGTAGTCAATACATTTGTGACAAGCTTGATATACTTCACCATTGTCAGAACCATTTTATCTGTTTTCAAAGGTGGTCTTCTCAGCACATATGGCGTCTATAAAATGGAGCATGTCCCTAGTCAACACCGTTTTTGGATAGCAACAATGATCAGTTGGGCACCAAACTATATGTTACTTAGTTTGGTTGCCTGGCTCTGTCATGATTGGGTAACATATCAGTACGCCATTTTAGCACTTTCACTACCGGGAGCGTTTGTGTTTTTGTGAGTCAGTCGTGAAAAGATGATAACAGTAAATCAATTTTCTTAGGTTCGTTCAAGAATCCCCGCGATGGCTCATCCAAGCAGGACAGATCGACGAAGCTCGTCAAGTCCTCAAGAAAATAATGACAATAGATGGAAACAGTTCCGATCATTCTTGGGCAGAAATCGAACAAATGCTTGAAACAGAGCAGAAACGTCAATTTGAACGAACAGAAAAAAGAAAAAACTACGACTTCCGTCATTTATTTTGGAATAAGTACATGGCATCCGTTACAATGATCATGTGGCTCGGAATGTTTTCCACTTCATTCACAAATTATGGCTTTGTGTTCAATATTGAAAAATTATCAGGTTCTTTGTATATTAATGCTCTCCTCATGGGATCGCTCCGTTGGGTTCTCAACATTTTGTTTGGTTGCGCAGATTTGAAGTTCAAAAGATTAGGAAGGAAACATATTCACTTGGTTTCGAAGCTTACAATCACTCTCTGTGTCTTTTCGATATTTTTAACGTACTATTTCGGTAAGTACTGTATTGGTCAAAAGTTGTTTGAAAGTTCAATTTCGATAGTTCTTTTTGAAATTATCTGTACCTTGTTTTTCAACATTTTATTTTTCAGAGTACGACGAAGAATATTCATTCATCATCCGTGTTTCTACTTTATTAGCTTCGGCAACAGCTTCTCAAGTATTCATTACAAAATCCATGGTTCTTATGGAGTTTTATCCTACAGTTGTACGTAACTCTGCAGTATCTTTCAAGTCAAGCGCGAGTAGAATTGGAACAATTCTTGGACCGCAACTGTTTATATTGGTAGCCAACATGAGCTGATACAAAAAGTTCTTGTTTATTTCAGTGCCCCTACAAAAGCTTGCCATATGCGATTCTGACATTTATGTGTTTATTTGATGCAGTTGCGTTCCAGTTGCAACTCCCGGAAACAAAAGGGAAACCGCTTCCCGAACAAATGCCCGAGAGACAAGAAAAATGGAACGAATGCACTACCAACTAGCGATAAAAGCAGAACATAAAATCAGACATCTTTTTGACGTTAATTATGTGCACAATTGATAGAATGTAGTGAATTTAAGAATTCGAAACAATTCTTGATTTGTCTCAACTTTGAAAGATAGTAAACACACTTCGAAAATAGGAACACAAAAACTTAGTACTCTGGGAGCTTGGATTGTTAATGACTTGTGTGATTAAAACAACAAGACAACTCCAGGAAATCAGTTTTCTAGTAAGCTAAGATTTGCATACGTATCGACACTTTTTTCTGGAACTGAATATTTTTTTTCTCATGTCAGGGAAGAATGGAATGAAAACACATGAAAAAAAATGAAAGAAAACAAAGTGGAATTCCGAAAAACGAACTACATAATTAGGCCTATTCTTATTTTTGGTTTTTTTCTGAAAGTGAATTTCTTCTAGACAGATTTATAATCAAGTTTTTTCGGCGTATACCTTGTCGACTTTTCGTTGGTGTGCATTTATGTCGCCGCTCGTTTTCATTTCTCACTAATACTCCCTTTTCAATTTCTTTGGGTGATTCAAGATGACAACTGAGTTAGCTTTCTTGGCTTGTTTGCTTCTTGGAATGGTAGGTATCAAATATAAATTCTCAAACAATTCAAAGACTTTGTTCATTTTCAGATTAGTTCACCAGGTCTTGTTATCAATGTTTATGTTTTTTTCAAGCTTTCGACAAGAAAGGGGCTATTCAGCGGTTTCCATAAATTATGTATCATGAAAACTCTTCCAAATTCAATAGTCTGCTTGACATTCCTGATTTGGTCAACACCATTGTGTGCAGTGTAAGTTTCAGGTTCAGCAACAAAAAAGCAGAGGAGTTCGTTTTTTGTAGACAGCCTAAATATGAAACGATTCCACGAGGACTGAATGTAGGTTTTGGTCAAGTTGCCGGATGGGGAGCTTATATTCTAGGTATGGTTTTTTTTTACAGAAAACTACTTCAAAAGACTAAATTTTTTACAATGTTAAACCCAGGGTTTGCAAGTCCAGGCGTTTTGATTGCGAGTTTGTTCAAATCGTGAATCATAGTTGTTTTTTTTATACTCGAGTTACTGAAAGGATAAGAGTAGAATAATGAGAATCACTTGAATCATTCAGATTATTCAATAGAACTAATGCTTCCGGGTCCAATGAAGTTTTTATTATGTCGGAACTGTTTTCATTTTCAGGTCCACTTCTCCAAGTCTGTATGTCTTTCAATCGATTCTATGTTTTGTACTTCCCTGTTTCATCAATGAAAGTCTCTAATTTTCCAATCACAAACATGGCTATAGTTATCGCTTTGTGTATTGCAGTAATTTACACTGTGATTGGATTTCCAGGTGAGACATAAAAGCCATGTGCACAGAGAGAATGGAAAGTGATCTCCAGAAAAAAAAATTACATGTTAGTGAGTTGAGTTTCTTGGTGAGATAAGTCAAGATTTAAAGATAATTTTTGGGAAAGGTGACCGTGAATTTTACGGTCCCTTTAATTGAAGCGTAGTTTTTAGCGCTGACTTTCCAAATGGGGAGTTAAGACAAGCCGCTCTGTTAGAGGTGTCTGGTAGATTGTATTTCTACCCGTGTCAAATTTGCAAACTTGGTCATTTCTCTGAATTCCAGATCATTGTGGATTTGTATTTGACCCGGATATATTATCATGGCGACCGGAAGAATTTGATTGTGCTGAGTGGCTGGCTGATTTCATCTTTTATTCAATTTTAAGTTTATCAATCACTTCCAATTCGCTCAACTTTGCCACTTTTTTGAAACTACTTTCTAGTAGGGTGAGCTCTGGGTCTCCATGAGTAAGCGGGAAATTTCTCTATTCATTCATTCAGGTAGAAGGAGTTTCGTCCGGAGATAGCATCAATAGACGGAAAAGAAGGATCAGTATGTATATTCAGGTGAGAACATCAGATATTCAATACTCACCACTGCTAGACATTTGGGATACACTTCAAATCTTAAAGATTTTTGACCACGGTGCTTGTTTTATTTCGTTTTTTTTTCCTGTAAGGTGAACGAGTTCTTACATTAAAAAATGATTGACTTTTCAAAGTTCTTTCATTATTTTTTTTCATGAATTTGAAAAATTACGTAATGACCCAACTCAATGTTCTTTTCTTGGCAAAGAAATTAAGTTTCACCTGCTCGTTTTCTTTGTCTTGTTCTGTCATCTGGAATCACCCCATATCAAATAAAATATATTCAGAGTGTGATGCAAGACACACTCCACTTGATCGACATGATAAACTGCACAATACTCTTCAAACTGAACTCAGCAGTGTGGTATCAGTTCATTTTTCTGTCCGTCAGTTTTCTATCGATTCATGCATTGGATGGGTGAGTGGACGTTGCTCGAATGTGATGATAAGATGTTTCTCGAAAATACTTTCAGAAGCGTCATGCTGTATTTTCATACTGAAATTCATCCGCTTTGGTGTAGAAAAATGATAGCGCCAAAATCGAGGACAGAGACGATATTTGTTCATCGATCAAAAGTTTCATCATTTCATCCATCGGCCTGATCTTCACACTACAAGCTATATTGAATTGGTGCAAAAGTTCAAATTTTTATTATGGCTCAATACATTTTTGTTTACAAGTTTTCTTAGAAGCTCTACTTCGAAACTGAACTCATAGTCCACCATTTAAATCGGAGTTTTCTATTCAATATTTTTTTTGTTTTTTGAAATGTGTTTTCTCAAAGCTTTATCGAGAGAATGAAGTATGAACGCTTTGGTGGGGTTTTGCGTTTTTCCGGGATTGAAGGGTTTGTTTGAATGAGAGGGATACAAGAAGCGGGAAAGAAAAATATTTGCAACGAGGCCTTATGAAACCGTGAATTCTGAATAACTAAAACAATTAAATCTTTTTCAACAATCCAAAGGTATTATCAATGGGATCCGATGAATTCACACCGGAAGTCTGGTGATCAAAACACAAAAAAAGTAGAAAGTTTGAAACGGGGGAAAGAGATCGTAATGAAGCAAAAAAAGCATTTCGAGCAGCTTTGAACAAAGTCAGGGAAACTGAGAATGAAGAGAATGGGAGTAGATTTTATTTTGGCCTAAAAATAGTGTGCTTTCTCAATTTTGTGGAGACGTGGCCGCAGAGGTAGAAGACGCAGCAGACGTCGTTGTGGAAGCTGGAGATGTTTGGTCGGTGCCATTCTGAAATTAAGTTTCTTTATTTTAATAAGTATGGGAACTATTGTTCCCAATCATCACATTCAACTTCGGAGGTGCATGTCAGTGCCACAAACTTTAAAAATGGAATAGATTCTTTCGCATTTCAATGGTGTTCTGCGTTATTCAAGAATATTAGCTGTATCAGTTTTCGAACAAAAAGAGGTTTCTGTTAGTGACCACTTACCAGGGAGGATGATGAAGAAGAAGAAGAAGAAGGAGAAGAAGAAGAGGAAGTGATGTTAACCGAATTTCTGGTAAGGGTGCGGTGAGTTCTGTGGTGTGCATGATGTCTTCGTTTGAACTGAAAGTGCGCAGGGTGAAGAGATTCACGAAATTTAATAAACATAATTTTCCCAAAAAGTTTGAGAATCATTGGTTAGTATCAAACACGTGCTATGCTTTCAGAGCAAACAAACGTTGACTAACCTGGGCTGCTGAAGCAGCAAGAGTAGCTGAATTGGCTCCCATTGGAGGGGCTAGCCCGAGCAGATCTCGAGTTTTCTTGAAGTCTTCAAACTCGTCCCCGAGTATTTGAGCGATTTCTCCTTGCATGAAGGCCCATGGCATTGCTGACCCAACTAACGGGCACTTTTCTCCAGATGGGCAGTACATGTCACTACTTTTGCATTGATCTTTGATACTGCTCCGTGAGCATGGGAAGCAAAATTTATGAATGCTGATACTTGGGCATTGCACAAAATGAGTGTCTTCAAGACGCTCATTGCAGATTGTACATCTCAAAATTCTCTCAATTGGAGCGATCCCTCTGCGATCCTTGACTCCCGGGTGGTCTGGTGAATGAGTAGAGGTAGGCGAAGCGGTAGTAGTCTGGGCATCTCCTGAAAAGAGTAGATGATGAGGTAATGGCGATCATGACCCTGAGTGCCAGGCGCCGATAGAGACAACTTCGATCTCAAAACCGGTTCCTTTTCCTCACTGAAATGTTGACCCCATATCTAGCCCTTTCTTTCTCTCGAGGTCATTCTACTCGCTCCTATGATTCTTCTAAATTCGGCTGGTTTTGTAACGTCTCTCTCTTTTGGTGGCGACGAGTTGTTACGCAATTCAAGAGGTTAAAAGAGATGGGCTAATCGCGGAGAAAATATAGAAGTTGGGGACACCCAGTACTTTACGCAACAACCGGTTTTTAGAACGATTCATGATATTTTTCTGTTTTTAATAACAATTTCAGTACCAAACTACTACTGGAATTCAAACACTAACTCACCTCGTTGAACTTTTCCGTAAATCTCGGGTTTGTGTTCTTCGTCGGATTCACGTTTTCTCGGATTACTAGGATAGCTTGTTGTGCTTGGCATCATTTGCATCATTATTGGTAGGAGAGCGGGATTCGCGTTGCCAAGTGATCTTAAAGACTGTTGGAAAAGATCATCCATAGCACGGGGATTGTTGTGTGTCATCTGAAGGAGTCTTTGATGGGCAAGTGCTTGCTGTAATAATCAATCGTAATCATATAAATATATACCATCACTGGTACCTCTAGACCGCCAATGTTTGATAACGGAAAAGGAGATGTAGTAAGAGCTGGTGGCTGTGGTGTTCTTTGAGGACTTATTCTGCCAATACCTCCGTTTTGAGAAGCCACACTGATTGAAGGGTGGGATAGATTAGAGGAAAGTGGATTTGCTGTTTTAACATTTGTTGTGCTGTCGGTAATTCCCATTCCTTGAAGCTTCTTTTGTTGACGTGTATCTTCAAGTACTGATTCGATTCTGAAACTGACAAAATATGTAAAATTTGTCTTATCAGTGGAATGTCATTTGTATCGTTCACTACAACTCATGACCTGTGCGACATCACGGACACGGAAAATGGCAAAATTGTCCGATCATGAAAAAAAGATTCACTTTTAAAACTAACCTATCCGAACCTTCGTAGTTCACACATCCTCTGCAAACAGGCTCAATATAATCATTGATTATCGCCCACGGCCAGCGTGGTAAATCACATAAGTAGCACTGCTGTCTCGGAACTTTATCACTTGTATTGTTGGGCTTTACTCCGTTCAAGCCATTCATCCCTGCATTTGTAGCTGCGAGAAGTGAAGCTGCTCCGTTTGCAGCAGCTAATGAAACGGCGTTGGGTGCTGCTAGCATCTGGAGAGATAGTGCAAAATCAACATTGTTGTTACTGGAGGCAAGATTATCAGACGGTGAATGTAAAGAATTCTCCAGAAGGTTAGTCGCAGAATCGGAGAACGAGCTCATTTCTTCCGGGAAGAATGATTTAGAGCGTGTTGAGAGAATAACGAGAGGAGAAATGGCGCGTTTTGAGTTCGCGGTGCAACACCACAGTTAGAGTATGAAGAAATTCTCATATAACCGATAAGAAATTCCAAGAGGAGAAGACGAATAGGGGTCGAGAGGTGAAAATTGGTAGAGTTGAAGGTTTTAAAACTGATAAGAAATGAAACTCTAGGACAGCTGATAACAGAACGCTCTTTCTCCGTTTATTTTCTGCATACTTCACACAAACAATTTTTTATAAAAGATCGTGCTAAAGTACAAGACAGGCCTGATGAAAAATTGGAGCGGCTTTGGCAAAGGTGTTTAACAATCTGACCATGACCAACATAACTCTATGAATAATCGACGGATAGAAGGCAACAGTAAGAGCAGAGACATGTGACGCATCTACCAATGAAAAGACAAGAGCACATTGTGTTACTACAGATGTGTACAATTGCAGAAAATGAGGAGGAAAAGTGAAGAAAAGACGAAAAAGAGGTGGGTCCCACTTCTCTCCTTAGACCTCTCCTCATTCATATTCCAGAAGACGTATTGGGGTAGTGCATTTAATTTGCATCGGATCTACATCTCAATTGAAATAGAAGAAGAGCCATAAATTTTGATGTGGAATTTTAAAGAGAATGCGGTTATAAAACTCAGTTATTTTGTAAGAACCGGCAGTAATAAACCAAAATATGTGTAGTATATCTGGCGAATTTTCGGAATAAAGTTGAGAAGTTTAGTCTAATGTTTTAATAATTTGCAAGGTTATAACATGCAACTAGATCAAAATCTATCTGTTCATATTGAAATTTCTATGATATAATTTTATTGTTAACTTTTACTAGTCTGACTTATAGTTTTGCTATCACTTCAACATTCTTTTGTTCTTCATTGAAGCATTCCATACCTTTTTGTTCAGGTTTTTCGTTAAAGTTGTAAAGGTCAGAATACCCGCCTATTTCTGCTAACGAAGTATTTCATTGACTGATAAAATTTAAGGTACGAAGACCAAAGTAAGTGTGTATCGTTATGACTCTATATGTTAAGCAGGTTAGAAGTGAAAGTTGTTTGAAGAGAGTCATGAGGAAAGAGAAAGAAAAAAGAAACCATCGTCCCGATAAGGCCATTCGATTATGCCGACAAATATGTGTTGGTGCATAGTCCACTAAGATGAACTGATACTGATAAATATGACGATTGGGAAAAAATCTTAGACTTTCACGGTTTTGATGTCAAGGTCTGTGATGGTTGAAAACACAATAGAACGGAATGACTAAAAAAAGGATGGAAAGAACTTAGAGAGAAAACTATGCAAATCTTAGACCTTTTGCACAAGAGTTGTGATAAATGCAGAAAAAAAAACGGAATGGTTTCACTACGAAGAGCTGTTCTTTAATTATTCAGTCTTTTTTGACAAAGAAAAAAAGAAAGAAAGAAAAAAGTGGGATATGAAGGAGGTTGAAACGATGACCTAGTATTCTGAGGGAAGGACTACTATAGAAATTTACTGAAGGTCTTCTCTTCCTTTTTCCAGTGGGAGAAGAACACTAAATAGAGACGAATGACATGACAAAATCGGAGAAGGATAAAAGACACAGGAGCGTAGAGGTCAGTTTGTCGGGAGCGGAAGAATCGCGCGTACGCGGAAAAAAGGAAAGAAGAATTGACCTTGGAATGCATGGCCAAGTAATACTCGATGATGGGCTGGTTATTAGTAGTCAAAAAATAAGAAGAGCATTATCAAAACTATATGACAATAGCATCCATGTTCGTATTTTCCTAATTATGAGTAAAATAACATGCATATATGTTTCTTGTTTAGGTACTTCCTCTCTAGTTCTTAGCTAATATTGACTTGTGAAAAAGAATCAAGAGGCAAAAAATCCAACGAAGTGCAGAAATTTGGGGCAAGTTATTCTTAGCATCTGTAAAAGTTTTATTAGCAAAGTTTGAGTTTGTTTCGTTTGAGCTCCGCAATGTGTGCACAGCGAAAAGAGATATCAAGACGGAGATGAAACAGTTCGTTATTCAAACTACTGAACTTGGAAAAAACATGATTTTGACTGAGATAGGAGAAAAACAAACGATAGAAAATATTTTTAAAATATAGTTGCTTCAGAAAAACGTTGCAGACTGAAACGCTATACAATGAATATTCGAAAAACGTATTTGGCAAGGCTTCGTGATTTCTAGTATGAGTCAAAAAAAAATGATAATGAGATCATGGAAAGAAAAACGAATCAGATACTTTAAATCTGAACCGAAAATCAACTAGTAGTTCAATGAAAAAACATTTGAAACTCTCAAAGAGGCATGCTTTTTTAATCGAAAAACTTAGAATTAATAAAGTTAAGACTCGGTTCTGAAGACAAAACCAATGTTAAGAGAACTACAGAAATCTGATCTGAAAATTGAGGCCATTAAACAGAAACGAAGGTCTCGAATGAGTTGAGACCCCGTGGCAGAAAAAATTGTCGAGAGGGGACGATAGAAGGCGCGCGGGCGGGTACACAAACAAAAACTGGGAACTGGTTACCAAGGTAGGTCTGAAGAGAGAAGAGAAAATAGAGAGGAGCTCCGATTAGTTTGCTTATCTAAAAATTGCTCTGACGGAGAATATTTATAGATACACGAAGAAACTTCTTTCGAAAAAAAAGAGACAAGAGCCCAGACTGGATCTGCAAAAGGAAGGCGAGGAGCAAAATGTTTCACTATACTACACAACTAGATAGATGCAAAGTGCAGACTAACCTCTTTCTCATACAGCAATAGTAGAGGCGGTCCCCCCATCGATTGCGCAACCTTGCCGGGTGAAACCGGTTGATTGAAATTGCGAACGGGCTAAAAAGAAGAATAGGACGACCAGGAGAAGACGAGGAAGGAAAAAGGAATAAAGTCGCCGACCCCGTAAGAGGATGCGACAAAAACGGAGAATATCGAGTATTTGAATCTGACCTTTTGAGACGGATAATCTCTGAGCGAAGAAGGGTGAGAATTTTTCAAGAGTTTTGGCCAATAGGTTACAAGAAATGTACGACATCAGTTCGAATAATGTGTAGTTAGTGCATATTATAGCACTTTGATAACAAACATGTTTAAGTATGATGTTCCTCGTTTTTCTAAAGAACAACTCTTCGCACTTCTTCTTCTTCAAAGACGAGCATACGCCATGAGACTTAGACAGTGAAAGAATACAAGCTTCATGTATGAAATCCAGTCACTTCTTTTTCATTCCACTTCTCCTTTTCATTTTGCAAATCGTAGAGTAGCTGGAGGGCTTGCTGCCTAGCTAGATCACTGGTGTCTCTCCACTGATCTTCACACTCTTTTCCTCCTCCTCCACCTCTTCCATTCCGCGCACGATGCCAGAAGTTGCCATCGTGAAAGAGGACAGTCCGGTCGTCGTCATCGAATGAGAAGGCGTAGAGGAGAAGATACCAGTCAAACGAGTTGGCACGATTCCAGGCGCAATCTTCTTCACTTCCACCTCTCTTTAGTCAAAAAGGACAGGAATACACATATATACAGAGAAACACTTTTACACCTGGCCCCAAAAACATCCGTCCAGTTTTGGTGTAGTGGTTTGGTGGTGGGAGAAGAAAATCGGGCAAAAAAGGAAGAGTAAGAAAGTGAGAAGAACAAAAATTGACGTCCGTACACCCAGCTACAAAAGTACTAACACCAATTTCATCCGTTTTTTTTTGAAAATTTATTTTGTAATTCCATTTTGCGTGATTCTATTGTAAATTCTATAACCACACTTCTTTTCGAATATTCAACCATGTCAAAACATATCTGTATTATTCAGCTCTTATGCGGGTAACGGTTTTCAGCTTATATCAGTTCGATACCGATTTGTAAATAGATCTATAGACAATAAACCTAAGATAATCCGACTCCTATATTTTGGAACCAGAAAACTGCGTGACTCTGTCACGTTTTTGAGAGGGTGAACGGAATTGTTACTTTGCAAAATTTAACAAAAGCTTTGTTAAAATTGAAATTATGACCACATTCAGCAGCACTAATACCTCATGTCAAAAAATCAGTAGGAGAAACAGTAAATATGTTGTCATTTCGAGCCGCTGAAAACTGAAGCAGGCTCTATCATCGAGAGAAAAAAAGCGTTGTTGTTAACATATCAGTTTGAATTTCAGAAACCCCAAAACCCCCGGTTCGCCTGGTCAAATTGCATTTTTTTGAATAATCATTCACGAAAATCTCGGTTTAGTCGCTTTACCGTTATCAAAAGATTGATCCTTGTTTTCGGGACTACTAGAATCAAGCGAAACAAAAAAAGTTTCAAATCAGTTAATGATGATTCTACCGTTTTCCTTCCATCTTTGTATGTGAATGTTTCTGTGGACTTGTGATCAAACTGGTTATGGAATTTAAAATATACTCTCATTCTTTTTCTGTCCACTGTCTTGAGATGTTGTAATGCCTCGTTTCGTATACTCTTGAGAAGAAGGCAAATCAAAAAGAAGATAGTGTATGATAGTATGCGAATATCGAAGTTAAGTTCAATGCATACCTAGGTACACAACAATTGAAACTGGAACAGGTTATCATTTATGTCAACTGCTTTAGTTTTAAAATCTTCTCTGTGTCTCGATAAGATGGTAATTGAAAAGTTTTTTTCTGATCTACTAAAATAGGCAGAATGACAATGGCATCAACGTAGAGTGAATAGAAACCGGAAAAAAATGAGAAGAGGAAAAAGTCGTGGTAGATGCTTTTCCTTGGTCTACAGATGGACTGACTGGCAGAAACCGGACCGATTGGGATGAATAGAATGGCAGACGGAAGAAGAGAAGGGCTAATGATGAGCCTACTGGTCGTCTAAAGTGGTAAAAAGACCTTGAAGAAGCAAGGACGTATGCCCTTTTGAATGTATAAAAACCTTTCTCCTGCTTACTACTAATTATTAAGCGGTGAATGAGCAGGATAATGTGGAACGATATGACATTGGATACATGGAAAAAACAGAAGGTCACTATTCATCATTAGTTTCGAGGTCTCGCTATTAAACATAACTGGTTTACACTGAGAATTTATTTTTGTTTAGGGAGAAAACGGCTTGAGAGCAAAATGGAATAGATTTTTATTTGAATCTTCCAAACAGACTTTACCAACCAATGTTCAATAATTTTGTTTTCCATTCGTATATAGCTTTTTCGAAAAATTCTAAAAGTTTCATTAATTTGTTGGACTCTAGTGAAAAAAAAGCAACGCTGCATTATGAAAAAAGTGTAAAAAATCATTTAGAAAAATTTCAAATGTTTCTTATAATATTGAGACAACCGTGGTTGTAATTTCAAAAACTTATCAGAATTGCTCACTTCAAAACAGATCCACATTCTGAAAATGTGCTTCTATCTTAAGGAAGTGTTTGAGTAAAGATAGAAAAGTTGGAACAAACGATGAGTTTATAGTGGACACCACCACATTAGAAACAATTTCTATAATTCATTTACAACTGCTTCCAATTTTATATTTTCAGAAGTGCGAAATTTCCCTCGCTTTTATTTACAGTACCGTGCAAAAGAATACGAAAACCCCCGGTTTTCAGTTGATTTTCACTGATTTATGCCTACTTTGAGCGAGCACCACTCATTCAAAAAATGTTCTATGGCTTTAAAAAATTTGGTGAGTGCTAAGCATAGCTAGAACTTCATTTTTGTAGTTGACAACTTTTTTGTGCAATTACTCTCCCGGCAGATAGAGCTCGACCAATACACCGACCTCAAAAATCGCCCATTTTCTATAGAAATCACGAGGACTTCACGGGTTTTTTATGGAACGAGCTCTAACTGCCGGGAGAGTGATTGCACAAAAAAGTTGTCAGCTACAAAAATGAAGTTCTAACTATGCTTAGTACGCACAAAATTTTTTTAAGCCGTAGAAATTTTTTTGACTGCGTGGCGCTCGCTCAAAGTAGGCCTAAATCAGCAAAAATCAACTGATAAACGGGGATTTCGTATATTTTTACACTGTACTGTATCTTTAAAATTTATTTCAAATGAAGTGATACGGATCGAGCATGAAAAAATCATTCATAAATTTTTGAAAAGATGCTATTGAACTCAATTTGACTAAAACAACCACAGTGCCTTGGTTTTCATTAGGAAATGAAGAAGAATATCTAGAATAAAGCCGTTGAACTAAAATTCAGAAAAAACACTTGTTACCTAAAAATATTACTTTAAAAATTTATTTTTTCAAAGGTAACGCACATACACCTCTGAAAAGTAAAAAACGTCCACGTAGCTGAAAGTCATTCTCAGTAATCGGATGGACTAGTTTGACCCACATTAAAATTCACACGACGCATATTAAACATATTCTCTTTAATTTTTATTGAGTAGTACGATGTTTCGTTGAAAGCAACATATTGAAGAACGAAATGCTTCAAATTTGAAAAAAAAAGACATGAACACGACAGTATAAGAAGAGTTTTAAGAACCTGACACAAGATTAGGCTTCTAATTTGAAATGCTAGTTAGCAAGTAGTTCTCTATCAGGGTATCATTGCACTTACCGGCGGTTTGATCCACTGGAACAGGCTCATCAATAGTTCACCAGTTTTGAAACGAGTAATTGCCGTTGCCTATGTTGGAATAATGTTGCCACGTCGTCAACGACCCCGATCGTCACTCGGCATCAGGGTTGAAGTTGATTCGGCCATATCGACTACGATGATGAGAAACTGGTTCTCGAGGACAGATCAGTCTCCTTTTTCCCACTTTACCTCCATTTCTCTGTTGCGTTTCGGTCGCTCACAAAAAAGTTGCGAAACTAATTAATACTTTGTATGTCAGGGTGCGTGCCCCACACGCAAATCTACACCACATACTCGAGGTCACAACTGAATGTTTAAACCGGTTTTGTGATGTGCCGTGGTCGTCGGGCGAGAATTGCGATTTTTGATCTAGTCGTGAGGTTGCGGTTATCAAATATTATTCTCAAAGTTTGAATTTTCAAAAAACGGATAGCTACTTTTCAGACTGACAGGGGATTATCCATAAGCATCTCCGTGGATCCGTTTGGTTGAATCACAAGATCCTGAGCCAAACTGTGAATAAAAAAGATTGCAATACTTTTAGTTATAAACAATTTATCTGTTTAAAAAACTTGTTCAATTCATAACAACATTCTAGAACACATAAAAATTAGTTAGCTAATTTGATTTCAGATGATTACCTTGTAGACATCACGAAACACTGTCCAACACTTCTTATTCATTTACAAATTTCAGGTAGAACATGTTTTCTCTCGTTTTCCCATTCTATTTCATTGCGTTATCAATGCTCCCAATATGGAAAAGATAAGACACTTTTGATTTGGCCTCTTTTCAATTTGCCTCGTCTTTCATTTTTCTTTTTCCTATTCAAACTGCGGTTGGTGAAAAATGAAAGTGAAGTTATTAGTATTTTTCTTAGCTCTTGGGGCATGTCAGGTAAGATATTTAACGTTCGGTGCACAACTTATTTCTCCCAAAGTTTAGGCCAACTTGTTCAATATCCCACGTGTTGCCATCCGTCTGACTCGAGAATTCACGGGAATGGAAAAACTGCAAGTTCCAGAAGAGCTTGGTGGTGAAGAATATGAAATGGAAATTGAGGTCAACCAAGCTGTGGAAGATCTTATTGACGATGTGCAAAAGGACCAAGAAGAAACAGTTAATTTCGAGCCAAATATGAAACTTCAATCACCTTTTGAAATGGATAATCAGCCAATTGTTAGGTATCCGAAAATGATGAAGAAGGACTTTGACACTCCGAGAAAAGAAATTGTGTACCCAGAGAATTTTCACGAAAGTGTGATTGAAGTTTTGGATTCTAGAAATGAAAGGGAAATCAATTTAGAGCCAATGATCAAAGCAAAAGTGGAGAGAGGATATTATGAGGTGAGTGAGGGTTCTATTTTCTGCTTTACGGGAGCTTGAATTGAACACGGTTCAGCAAGCAAGGGTGGCCATTCTCATTGAGCCGTATCCAAAAAAAATTTTTTTTGAAGCAACTCAACGACGACGATGTTATTGAAGATCTGATGGACGAAGGGTCTTGGAAAGATCTCGATTCTTCAGAAGAAGAATCATCTAATGAAGACTCTGACGAAGGCTTTGAAGAAAGTTCTGACGAATGGGAGGAAGATAGGCCGTACCTTAAATGTGGATGCTTAAAGAAGTCAGGAAAGGTCTTTGAATCAAAAACGGCTCCCAGAGAATGGGAAAATGATCAGTTCAATTCTAATGATCTACCTTCTGCTTGGGATTGGAGAAACGTGAGCGGAGTCAACTATTGCTCGCCGACTAGAAATCAACATATACCCGTGTATTGTGGATCTTGCTGGGTGTTCGGAACAACTGGTGTGAACTAATGAAAAGTGTATGTTGACTTTACAAATGATTATAGGTGCTCTCAACGATCGTTTCAATGTTGCCCGCCAAGGAAGATGGCCCATGACTCAACTATCCCCTCAAGAAATCATTGACTGTAATGGGAGAGGAAACTGCCAAGGAGGAGAGATTGGAGACGTTTTAGAGCATGCTAAGATTCAGGGGCTTGTTGAGGAAGGATGTAATGTTTACAGAGCAACTAATGGAGGTGAGTAGATCTAACTAAATTGATTCTGGAAATGATGTAGAGTGACTGAATTTTTCAAATCGTTGTTTCGGTGCAATTCAATCCAGATGACCCTAAACTACTTATGTAGAAAATTTTCTGATTCGGCGACATTTTGGTGTTACATCTAAAATCGCCCCTAGAAGCAGTTATATTTTGTTCGACACGATTTTTTTTTAGTTCAATTTGCTTTTGAAATTCGATAATAATCAAAAACTTCTAATATATTTCATTTTAGAGTGCAATCCTTACCACCGATGTGGATCGTGCTGGCCGAATGAGTGCTTCTCTCTTACAAACTATACTCGTTACTACGTGAAAGACTATGGACAAGTTAAAGGACGCGAGAATATTATGGCTGAAATTAAGAAAGGCGGCCCAATTGCTTGTGCGATTGGAGCTACCAAAAAGTTTGAGTATGAATACGTCAAAGGAGTTTACTCTGAGAAGAGTGATCTTGATTCAAACCACATCATTTCATTGAGCGGATGGGGAGTGGATGAAAACGGAGTCGAGTATTGGATCGCCAGAAATAGTTGGGGAGAAGCATGGGGAGAGCTTGGATGGTTCCGTGTGGTGACATCGAAATTCAAAAATGGAGAAGGAGATCAATATAATATGGGAATAGAACGTGACTGCTATTTTGCTGATGTGGATGTGTCAAACTTGAACTTCTGATCATCTTTTAACAGTTCTGATGAATAAAAATTTATTGTTAAACGTTTTTCAAAAATTTTAGAAATTTGAAGATTGAATCATAATTTTTTTCAATACAATAATAGTGGAAGGCGGTGTTATTTTTTGAACCATTGAAGGAACAAGTTTAAAAACTACTAAGAATAAGCAAACGCATTAATTTGAAATAAATAATTATTTAAGAAGACCGTGTTGAAAAAATAAGTATTTATGATATAGCACATGTTACTGAATTAGATGGGTCAACTTTGGACTTATTGTCGTTTTTCACTGCTTGAGCGTATTCTATAGACGTTTCCAGCTCTTCATATCCTTCAATACTATTAATATTGACGTCTGAAAGCTTGTTACTAGCCAGAAATCGTTTTCAACCTCAAATTACCTCTTTCATGGTTCGTTATTTCCCAAATGCTTTTTTTCAGGCTTCTAGTTAAAAAGTAAGTTTCAACATCTCCTCTCCCTTTCACAGCAGTCCTTCCTCTTGGTGAAAACTCGAACCTTCCAGTTTCCATTGCTTTTTGGTATGTCCATTTGCTGCACTGAATTTTTCCAGGCAGCCCAAGGGATTCCATCTGTGAGGCCAATGTGACTGTTTCTCCGAACAAACAGTAACGCGGCATTTTAGTTCCGACAACTCCTGCGATAATAGTACCGGAATGAAGTCCAATTCGAAGTAAAAATGGAGTTTTGTTGACTGGATCCACTACGGAACGAGCTTCCCACATCATTCCCAATGCAACATGACACATTGTCTCAGAATGTTCAGAAGTGTAGTCAGGAATTCCGGAAACGGTCATATAACTGTCAGAAACTGTTTCCACTTTGTAAACACCACGAAGAACTACGATACGGTCAAGTTTGAAAAAAACTTCGTTGAGTAGTTTCACTATATTTTTCGGCTGGCACACTGGGATAATTTTTTGAAAGGCTGGAAGATCACAGAACATTACTGTTGCTTCATATTCGCATGGTTCGATATGCTCTCCGTTCAGGAGCAGTTGGGCAATTTTTCTTGGGAGCATGTCTTTAAGAATGGTATCTGTTTTCTTACGTTCCGATTCCAATTCTCGTGTCATTGTTTCAAGCTGCTCATTGTTTGCTTCTAATTGTAAGCTGTAAAGAGTATGTGTTTTAATAACAGAGGTAACAACGTACTTCACTTCCACATCTGTCAATCGCTGCTGGTTCAAAAGTATCAAGTCTCGAGTTGCATCATGAAGCGGCATGGCAGTAAGTCGCATGCCAAATTGCATAAGTTCATTTATTGATGTGACATACGGAGAACATAGATAGATTATGTGTTTTTTTGTAGAGAGCATCATCATTTGTCCTTTCAGTTTCAAATGACAGCCTTGAGTAAGTTCGTTTGATGCTGATTCGGCTTCCATGGCTTCTCTGAAACGATCTAATACTTATACTTTTTTTTTACTATTCAAACACACTTACACTTCCTGTAGCCTTTCTTCTTTCGACATTGCATCCATATGTTTTTTCTTCAACGGAGATGTTTTCACTTGCAAAACAAAAACTGCGTTAATAAAGTTACATATGTTTTCAAAATCCAACGGGATTTGTGGTCGATTGATTTCGAAAATTCTCAGAATGGGAGTTCCAGGTTGTAAAAGCTCTTTCGGTATGTGATTGCTGAAAAATATGGTAGAACTACAGGCCCGTTGAACCGATAAAGAAATTGGAAACTTATTGCAACTGCTATCTTTTCAGACTTACAAGCCCTATACTTTTCCTAATGTCATGTTTAGTATTTTTCACTCTGGATAAAGAATCCTTGGCACGCGTCATATTGAAAACAGACCACTTGAAACACTGAAAATTCCACCTGACGTTTCGCAACTCTCAAATAACGTAAAATTGGGCCATACACAAAGTATCTATTCAATACCAATTGCGAAAAATCAGGTTTAGAAAGATCACGGTTCCGAATCTGGTTACAAAATGTCGCGGAGCCCTTTCTTCCAAAGGTTTCATCTTACTATAGCTCGTCTCCACATTGAACAAGTTTGCAAGATTCGTCAAGAACAAAGTGGTATGGAAGGGCCTTTGAAAAATCTTGAGGAGACATTCTAAGATTATCATCTACGAGATCGCCAAAGTCGTTTGCAGCTGAAGTCAGCAAACTTGTTGTAGATGCTTCTGAGTCTCTTCTGCTCTCTCCAACGTTCTAGAAACAGTTTGTTGGAAGAACCAAAACGTTTCAGCAGTAACCTTTATTAGAAAGATAACATGCTCCTCTACCCTCTCGCCATTGTTCATATGAACGCTTCGTTGTGTTCTTCCTTGAACCACCAATGTAATTTCTAAATCAAACACTAGTTTGGCGACTTCTTTGACAACTCCTTTAACAATGTGATATAAGCCTGGACGCCCGGTGAAGTAATGAAGTAAGAGTGTTCCATCAGGATTCTCTTCGCATCGAAAGGATGGACCACGAAGATTGGCTTTGTACACTACGTGGTCAATAAAGTAATGAAGACTATCCAAGTTGTCCAAGAATCCTTTGAGATTTGGACTCATGCTACGAACCAACTCATCCCATCCGATTTCCATAGAATATGTAATCAAAAACCCTCCGTACATTTCCCAAACTTGATCTCTAGTGACTTCTGAATATTGAATCTCGTAACATGATTAACATGCTCAACTCACTTAAAACTATTGAGACACTATCCACAAGAACGTAAGTATCAGTGTCAGAGTAGTAGTGGTTGACAATATTTTCTTTCCCGTTTTCGAATCCAGAGCGTTCGCTTAAAATACAATATGTTAACATACTGAAAAATGTTCGTTGATTAAGTATATTCATAGAGACCTGGATGTGTATTTCTCAAATCTGTTGATTTAGCAACATTTCGGAAAAAAGAAAACTCTCTCTCAAAACACTGACCAAATTAAACGAAAATGATCTTAGTTATGAAGGCCGCAAGTCAGACACCAATTTCTGCTCGAAATTTGAAATTGATGTCAAAGATCACGTCTGGTTTTAGCATTCACGGCCAACATATTTAACTGATATCTGAGCGACCCGAGCTCCAGACTCAGTGTTCAGTTTTCGGAGGATCATAATATAAGAGCTAATGGTCTGACAAAATTTGTTTCCAACTTACAGCACTTGTATCCACGTATCTTCTCCATATTTACGGATCACGAGCTGACGAATGCTTTCATGAATGAATCCAAACTCAAAAATAACAATATTTTGGGATCTTATTCAGATACAACGAGCTTACCATTTCTGGAGATAAATTGAAGCTCACAAGTAAGTGGCCTCTAGTCTCAAGAAGTGATTACTAAGCATCAAATATAATCGCGTGCGTGCCACCTTATGAATATTCCAGTTGTTGTGGTTACTAGGAATCTTTGAATTTTGTATTTGAATGGGTAGAAGTAAACCTATCGTATTAATCAGTGTCTTTCATATCAAAATTGTTCTCGGGATCATAATATGGTGTTCAGTTCACATTAAAAACAGTTTTCCAAGTTTTTTGAATTCCTCAATTAAAAGTTTTCAATTGAAACATAGCCATAATACATAATTCTTTCACCTCTTTTTAATATAATTTTGCACACAGAATGAATTTCGAAAACAATCATTTTATGTTCAGCACAGCACCTGAGAAGGTCAAGAAGTAGAGAAAATTAGAGAAAGAAGAAAGGGGAAATGGAAGTAAGCCGGGAAAAACATAAGGAAGGTTCTTGTGAAATGTGTAGACCTAGCGAGAATTAAGAAAAGAAAAAAAACAAATAGAAATCATTCTAGGCGTCAAAATCTCTGAAGCGAACTAACTAGACAGATAGATTAAAATCACAAAAAAATGGCACTGGTCATCGTTAGAGAAGATTGTAGCAAGAGAGGGAGATGACGTGGCAGAAAAAACGGAGGCGTCATGAGCATTAGGAGTGGAAAAGTGGAATGAGATATGTTGTTTGGATAGACAGAAAGTATCGCCTTCAAACTTGAACAATGAGCTGACAATAAGGTTGAACAGGCTGGCAAAAAATTAACATTGAGCAGATTCAATATAGCACCGAAAAACGGCAATGAGATGATAAAAAATTATAAAAGCATTGAAGGTGGAGGTGGTGGGGGTGGAGGAGGTTGAAAATTGCTTCCATTTAATGGGTATGGTTCCAGTGAAGTAGAAGATGTTAGAACCTCAACAGTGTTTCCAACTTCTGTCGTGAGAACATTCTTGAAGTCCGTTGTTTCGCTCTAAAAAGAGTTCATTTATTATCCAAATTTGGAAAATAGCAAACGCTTAGAAAGAAACCGAATTGTCACAAATAAGATAACACCATTAGAAAATTTGCTCACATCTTCTGTGTTATTTTCCTTCTTCTTCCTAGGCTTTCTCCCCCGTGATGAATTTGCTTTGTGAGCTGCCAGCCTCTCTTGTAACCGATCTCCACTGATCCCAAGGTTTGATGCACGCATTCCTTCCAACTTGTGATCCCACTCTGAAAAGAAGTCATGATTACATCGATCGCGACCCAGTTACCTTTCAAACTTTTACAATCAGGCTGCGGGTGGCAAGTGTTTAAATGACGCTTCATGTTTCCCTTGTAAACCGTCACAAAGTCGCAATCTTCGCAAATGTAGGCATCCTGAAGAACAGGCTGTTCTCGTGGAGACTGTTCAGCGTGTTCGTTTAGTGGATATGGTTCAAAGGATGTAGCGGAGTAATCACTTGGAGAACACAGATTAGTGGTTGAGTTGGCAGATGCATAGAAGGAAGATGACGGAGATGACATTTTAGGAGAGTTCATCACTCCGCAACTCATCGATGATGAATCATGATCGATAAATTCCTGATGGTACCTGGTCCCGTTCTCCTCTTTTTTAACTCGCTTCTTTGGAGTATGTTTTTCTCCGTGCTCCACTCGATGTCGTTTGATCGGCTCTGCACTTTTACAGCATTGATTGATATGTCTCCTTATATTTCCTTTGTAATGACTGATAAATCTATCACAATATGGGCATACAGGCGACATTCCATCGGTCCCAGTAGTAATTGCTCCTGATTTTATTGCTGCGTCCGTTCCAGGAATCGGTGGATTAACGCCGTTGGCCACAGCATCAAGATAGTTTCTCCCAATGATTTCCCGACACTTCTCGTTTCGCCCTATGTGACCAGTCAGGCTTCGACGCGATGGGTAGACACCTCGACAAGCCATACACATTACACGTTCTTCATCAGCGCTTTCAAGATCAGTACTGTTATGATCTCCCAGCGGCGGTGTTCCTGAACCAGCAGAGCCGGAAGATGTCAAAGCAGGGCTGTTGAGAGAGTTCTAAAATGAAATACATTTGTTCACTATCATTTCAGTTTATTATTCAGTACTTTTCGATTCAAGCAAAACGTCGATAAAATTCCCGCGGCTAGAAGTTGAGATTCGTTCTTTAAAAAGTTTGCAATTTGCAATCACTGTCGAAAAACACAAAAATCTTCAAAATGAGTTTTAAAATTCTAATATAACTAATATGGAGGAACTTTGCCATACAAAATAATCTTATCTGATTGTAGAAAAACTAAATGAGTTTTCTCTCCAAAAACGAGAAAAAAATAGCTTACGTCTTCAGAAGGAGATACTGCAACCACAGACACTGAATTGTTCCTCAAGGTTTCTGCACTACTGTTGCTTGCACTTCGATGTAATCCATTACCATTTTTTTGAGCTGCCGGTCGAAGTGGCTCTGGTCGTAGAACTTGTTGTTGCAATTGAGCGTTAGTAACCTGGGCAGCTTGAGCAGCCAATAATAATTGTTGAGGGTTAGGAACGCTCAAAGCAGGGGAGTAGAACTGTGGAGTAGCACCATATGCAGGCCTCGGAGGGTAGTACTGAGCGGCCGCAGCAAGACCGGGGACAGCAGTCATGTAATTTGCGCTTCGATAAGTGTAAGGAGCGTCAAATCGTACTGGAGGGTCTCCATAGGAGGTCCCTAGTAGGGGCTGGATTTGAGGTTGCTCAAATAATATAGACTGTGTCAAGTGCTTTCCAGACCATTGGTCTGGATAAGAAGCGTGGTCGCTCAACATCGCGTACGTAGACCCGAATAGTTCAGAAGTTCCAGTCACTGAAGACGATGTAGTTGTTGCTTGCCAAGTAGAGAAGGTGTCGCCAGACATTGCCTCCTGAAATACTTTGAATAGAACTCAACAACTGACCCAGAAAGACATTCTTCTTAATCACAATGTTCCATAGGTACCTAAGTTTATACTCTTCAACAACGGAAGGTGTCGCGCGCTGTCAAATGGCCACTGATTTTGTGGGAAGATAAAGGAGAAAAGAGAAAAGTGTTAAAAATGATGAAGACGTAGAGAATGAATGTGTAGTCAGAGAAACGATTAATGAATCAATCAGCGAAGAGTAAATCAGACGTGATAAAAAGTGACCATGGAAATTGGCTGGTATGTAGGAAAGCTGTGTAAGTTGAAGGGGTGGAAGCGCAATTTAGAAGAGGGACGTCGATGATGATTGCGATAATGATAACGCGAAAAAAGCGCGTGAACTTTCTAAAAAAAAATTGAATCTGCGACATCTAATGCAGCCTAAAACAACGTTTATCAATCAGTTCAAATGCGAAATGCTAAAATAATCCTAAACGGATTAGGTAGGAAAAACTCAAATTAATTTAGGACAGTTTGTGAATTTGGATGAAACAAAGTATTTCAAAGTGGTTAACATACTCTGACTAGCTCATAGTCAATATGTGTGCTTTTCAGTTTGCTAGAAACATTACAGAAAACATTAAGCACTGTAATCATTTCCAGTCAAGTTCTTTTTGCTTCATATATGGTTCTCGTATTTGACCTCGCCATCATTTTACACATTGACGCATGATATCTAAAGATGACCGCTTAGAAATGCGTTCGAGTAAAAACTTATGGTTTTATTCAAAAAGATGACTACAAAGATCGGACAAAAATATCACGAATGGTATAAGTTCATTACGAATAAAAGGCGATATCCAGCTTGTTGTCAAAAGTTAGGCTAAAGGAAAAAGGTAACTTATTAGGAATATACAAAAAACCATTAAACTTTAACCAAAAGTGTGCAACTTTTTTCACAAGGCTTTGTGAATGTTTTGAAATTCCTTAGTAGTATCACTAGTAGTAACCGTACTGGTTTCCACGCGAGCGAGAGGAAGAGACGAATGTTGCGAGATGGTATCACATTTCCTTACCCTAACGATGCATGCTATCGGTTCAAGGTCTTTTCCCTCACTATCGCCTACTATCTTCAGAAATACAGTACCCAAGGAGACTTAGACACAAGATGTACATGAGCGTGGCTCTCTTCTATACTAATAGGCTGATGTTTTATCAGTGCAATAGACAGTGGATCGAGGAAACCCAAGGTTAATGATCGGAGAGTTTCAATGAATTATTGTGCCTTAGATTGTGTTTTATATTCTGCATAGTTCTTACCTTAGTGCTCAAATCATTCAAGTTGACTGTGACTTTTGTATTGTTATTGTTGTTGCTCAGAAGATCAGAGGACGAGAGCGGTTGCGTGAGCATGCAAACTCTCTGTAAAATTTGGTGTTTATTTGATTTTTCTTTTTTCAAAGTAAGACAGAAAGGAAAAGTAGAAAGAGGTCAAGAAAGGGATAGAGAAAAAATAAAGAGAGAAATAGAGGAAAAATAATGTCCAACTTAAAGATGAAAGGGAAAAGGGAGAAAAAGAGAGGGAAGAAAACAAAGATGAACATCATTTCCGATTTTCTGATTATCCCAAGGTCTAACTTATTCCCTTTCCTATAAAGTTTTCGAAAAGAAGCTTCTCAAAAAAAAACCATTGTTGACTTTTGGTAGCTGTGGGCACTCAACAAGCAAATCAGTCGTCCGAATTGCATGCGAGGCTCCGGATGTAGAATGTAGCTTCGACAACGCCTTCTACAACTTTTCCCGAAAACTAAATTTGTGTTAGGCGCTCGCTGTGTGGCGCATCTTGTCGAGACGAACAAACTCACTTATTTGACATTTTGTCCTCATCGCCTTCCACCCGTTAGTTTTTCTTTTCCAGAACCAGACGCGTCCCGACGTCGGTTCTCTTCATCGTTTGCAGAATTGTTCTACAGTAGGCTAGGCAAAGACGTAAAAGGAAAGGACGAACGAAAAGGGTAGAAATGTGGGAAGGTGAAACATTTCGCGCAAAGTCATGGTGTATGGACACAGACGACTGGTCACATGAAATGTCAGAGAATAGAATTCAAGGTTGGGGTTAGCAGTAAACTCAAATACTGCTATTATACTTGCTAAACAATATTTCTTCAAAATAACTGTTCTTTATCTTCTAGAATACTTTTGCATAATTATATAAACTGCTCATAAAGAGAAATCCAACTTTTTTGATAGTTTAACACTGGTCAGTGAATCTATTAATGTATTTTTAGGTGTTGCAATAGCTAGACTAATTCAAGGAACTCTTAATCATCTCTCTTTTTTTGCTTGAAATGGAGAGATTCACAGGAAAATTAAAACGTTTACATGTATTGAGTAATTCAAACATGTGTTGTTAGAAATTGTACTCGGTTGGAACTATTTGAAGTTTTACAAAAAATTGAAAATCAAAAGTTTCCAAACACTCCTGTAAAATGAGAGGCTTCAAAGATTCTAAGTTTTGGTTCAGTTTGTTCCTGCGACAATCGCCATCAACCCAAACCGGTTATTTCTTCCTGTCCATCTGTTTTTATCAATCTTTCTCAACTAAGTAGAAATTCAATTTGAACTTTTCAGTAAAGTGTTCAATTTTGAATGGGCGTTCAAATGAAGTTAGCAACATCAAAAAATAATTGAAAAGGCAAAAAAAAGAGAAGATAGGATGAAACAAAGATGAAGAAGATAATCTTGAGAGTACGGGTCGGGGAGGTGGATGAAAGGTAAAGAGGGTACATAGGAATAACCGATGATGCCGGGGAGACGGCAGTTGGCAACATAGAGCGGGTCCCGACGGGAAGGAAAAAGGAGAAAGCGGGAGGAGGCACACGAGAAGAATGGAGAGACACAAGTCAGTCACTACGAAGGGACAGACCAACGCAACAGTTGCATTCGGTGAGGCCAACGACGACCCGATGCTGATACATCGACGGCGCTGACGGTGATGATGGTGGCTGGCTGTAGCTGACTGCCTGCAGAAGTAGCGACATGAGGATAGTAGTGATAGAAGAGAGAGACAATATTCTTACGTGTAAGAATGCTAGTTGGTGAAAGAGCGTCGGAGAAGTGTGGACCCGGTGGAAGGACGACGGCGACGAGAATCAGAGAAAACGGCCCCAGGCCCCATGGCATCGTTGTAACACAAACCGCACACACGCACACACATATAAACACAAAAATACACAAAAGTATTCGGAAATTATAGGGGTACAGATTGAAGGATGTGACATGGTCGACATATTTTTATCAAGGAACACGCATACCTGCCTTCCTGAACATAACAAAACTTGTTTTGTTCATATTTATATAAATGGCTCACTCAACTTGTTATGTTTTCAACTTATCCCGCTTTTTCAGCACGGTAGCTTTGTGCAGCTCTCCGTGGAATTTCTGAAGAGGCAGATTTTTTAACACGCTTTTCTGTGCCTTTGAGAAAAAATTGGAGAGATAACAAAATAACTGAAGTTAACTGATGTCAAGAAACTGACTGACAGTTTATTAAAAGCAAAACGAGCCAATGAAATCAAGGGTTTGGTTCGGAATCAAATATATGTTGTTGTTTTTTGACGTTTACATCAACTTCACGTGAATACTGATACAAGTTGGTATGACCATACTTGTCCAACCGGGCCCGCCGGGCCCGAGCGGGCCTTGCAATAACCTTCTTTAAAATCAAAATTATAGGCTCAAAAATATATCAAAATGTAGATCTCGGTGAGTTCTACAACTCTGAAAACCTAGAATCATCGTTCGATCCACCTGTTCTGCACGGGACCGGTAGGAATGTATGGGTCCAGCGCTCCCGCCTCATAAGGAAATACGAATATTCCCTGTTTTTTTGCACATACACCTCCACACATACAGAACAATCCCTGGAAACGTCCCTACAAGACCCAGTCTATTGATTAACCTTCTCTTCTCTTGAGAAAACTTCTGCTATCTCTCGACGTGTGGAAATCGGAATGAGTGTGTTGGCTGTGTCACGTGCGAACTTCCATAGAAAGATGAGGCTGATGAATTCCATCTGGAGAGGATTGTGATATCTTGTTTAATGGACTCAATTCAGATAGTTTCTGCACGTTCCTGTCAGATGATTAGATGGACGATTCAGGACCTGAGAACAGACAGTATCCAATTCGCCTATCCAA
>GL379809.1:1029040-1064560 GCA_000143925.2 Caenorhabditis brenneri
CGTCATTGTAAAAAGATAGGGAGATGTGATCATCCGTTCGACAACATCGGGGAATTCAGTCGTAAGCAGCGGGTTGGGCATCTCGGCACGTTTTCCGATGAGTAAATTATGTTATGCTCAAAGCATGGGGTTGGGGCACTGTTCAAGTGGCCTCCAGAATCATACCCACTTTTTGCGTTTGAAGAGATAGATATGCGTCAAGGAGGATCCGATTCTGAGGGTAGCTTGTTCTAACGGATTTCAAATTTCGTAGTATCGTGTGATTGAATCAGGCTACTTTGGTGGGATTAGGCATAGGGCGGACCGTCTATGTTGTTTCGTGTTTAAGGATGTCATAACTGTCAGAACTACGTGGCTTAGACTAGTCTCATGGATCGCGAATCATCATAAGCTCCATTAGTGAGCACAGGCTCGGCTGGAGTGTCCGGGCCCAAAAATCCGGGCCCAGGTTGGTGGGCCCGGGCACTCTAGCCGGTCCTGTTCATCCCAGATTGGTCGAACGGTGATTTTAAGTTTTCAGAGTTGTAGAACTCACCAAGATCTACATTTTGATATATTTTTGAGCTCATAATTTTGGTTTTGAAGAAAGTTATTGCAAGGCCCGCGCAGGGCCCGGCGGGCCCGGTTGGACAAGTATGGGTATGACAGAATAAATGCTCTTTTGAGATAGTGTCCGAGTTCAGGCCTACGATAGTTCATAACGCCAGTAAAAACTGGAAATATCGCTCGCTTCTTCGGAAAATATCCAATGTTTCGGAATAACTCTAATGAATTTTAGAAATATGGATTCAAAATTGGCTCAAAGAATTCTAGGTAAAAAGACTTACAGATGAAACACCATTTCTAACACACTCTGTTGTACAAATGTGGATACCCGAAAAATCTTAAATATTTTCTTTACTAGAATAGTATCAAGTTTGGTCCAGACACATAGAAAAAGCAAGTTTTAAAATATGAAAGGTACTGATGTAAACCAATTTTCTTCACATTCGTTCGAAAAAAAAAGAACAAAAGGAAATTGAAATGTTTAAACGTCCGGTGGATATGTGTGCAATATTCGCTTTTTTAATACAACTGATTTTCGGATTCCAGTTTCCAGTATCATAAAAAGAAAAAAAGTAAAACTCTTTTAAATCTAAGCTGATAAACTCATTGTTGCTCTACGAAAGATCTGGAGAATAAAACGGAAAAATAGAAGAAAAGGACCAATGATGCATAAATTGGCTTCGACTAGAGCACCGCCGCAGGGCTCATTTTCAAGTAGGGCCTGTCACTCAACCTTCATGTTCAGGAAGGTTTTCTTTCGAACCTAACCACGTAGTGCTATTTGGTAAAGTGATGGATAAGCTTCAGAAGGCATTTGATGAGGAGAAAGTATAAAGGAAGACTACCAATTGACAGGTCGTCAAAAATTGGTCGGTCTGTGATGCTCTGATAGTTTTCTGAAAGAGTTTGAATACAAACTTCAGACGAATATGATCGATGAATAAAACCTATTCTGAAGTTTAGTAGTAATATTCGTATTCTAAACATTCAAGCAGAGAAAGCAACACGGAAAAGTATTTCAAGTCAGGCAGAAAGAGGAGCAGTATGGGACCTTCGAAAAGTTGTAAAGCATATAACCAGGTGGCATGTCGTAAAAGCCAGCTGTGCGCATGCGAGTGTGTATTCCTCAAAACTGAAAAGGTACCTGCAGAATTTTCATTCTTCCTTTAAAAAATAAATTTTTATCTACTACACTAGTGTTTGAAATATAATTTTTGAAAAAAAATACATGGTATTTATCGACTTCTTGATTCATTCGAACTATTTGAAACCTCGATATCGGATAAATGTAGGTAAATAGAGGCTGGTGTGTAGTTTTTAAACTCAAATGCTAATTAGGAATTAGAAAAAAGAAGAAAGAAAGGACCCTGAAAAAAACGGTGAGTACAGCTATCCTAAAACAAAAAATGTAATCCGAACTCTCTACCTTTTTTGAAAACTACTTACAAACCATAGTCATATTTTCAATTTTGACAAGGTTCTTAACGAGAATACATGCCATGTATTGGGACATTCTAACGGCTAAGCGAACACCAGGCTCTATCGGTCTTTCTCAAAATCAAACAGTTTGAATTTTCAAAATTCAAGCCAATACAACAATTCTCAATTTTGTTCAAGTAAACTCAATGGATTTTATGTTTGAGCAAGAGAAGTTTAGTAAATTGGGTTCGTTTGTGTGTACTCAACTTGATGATCCGTGGATCTAAAAGATTCTGAAAAGAGTAACAAAACGATTCAGGAAATTTTGGATAAAACTGGGTGTTAGTGTATAGGACGACGACGATAGAAGGACCATTGGGGCCCCGGGGCTGGTCCATCGTAGAGCAGCCAAAACCAATTTGCGCCCATCTGCTCTAATACATACATATAGACAACCCCTCCCTCTTTTGCCAAATGCCCATCCCCATACACACATACGCATACACAGAAGCGAAGATGGGGACACATCTTATGCGACAAGGGGGCATCTTTCGACAAGTGCGGGAAGGGACGCGGGACGGCGGGTGCACACACTCATCATAGGAGGACGATGGACGGGCGCTTAGAGGCAAATACTTGCAAATGCCTAAGAGTAGAACAAGAAACAAAGACAAAAAGCAAAAAAAAACAAAGATAAAAACTGAAATGGAACGGCATCAGGAAAATACGTGAAATACATCAGTTAGACATTTTCGAAACGGAAACTATAGAGGTATCAGTGGAAGGGAACAGATTTGAATTTTACAAGGTTAAAAAAAGCATTTAGGAAATTGAGTGAGCACGTACAACTAGATAAGCGAAAGGCACAAGCATTTTTCATACAACTCAGTAATGAATTGTATGAAAAATGTTTTCAAAAATCAATATTTCGTTTCCAATTGTGATTTTTTTCAGTTTTTAAAATGTAGTTTTGAAAATCTAACGATTCTTCTTGGACTTTGGTTTTAATTTTTAAATCAGCAATCTGTCTTGGACTATGGTTTAACATTACAAAGAAAAATGAGACACGGAAAAGAAGGGATCATATTCCTTCAGGCAACTTTAAGATGTTGTCGCTTAAACGGCCGTTTCCTTAATACTCTGCTAAAGTGCAATTGAATGTAATTATGAGAAATCAATTTGATGAAACAAGATTATTGTGAAACTGTTGGATGGGCGTTATCCTCTAGTTTCTCACTGAGCTTCGCCTCCACATAAAACAAAATCATATTGCGTTAAGGCACTTCACCTCTTCGCGAAGAGAGCGTTTCTCATCGTTAAAAGCAATAATTGCTTCGTGCTTTTTTTCATATCGTTGAAGGGTGTCATGCTTTCAATTTTATCTTCCTGTTAACTTTTCAAAATTCAACCAAAATCAGAAATGGACACAGAAATGAACACCGTGTTCATATACAAAATGCTAGTGGATTTGGTCGGATCCATTTTTCTAAGTACCTCTCCAATTGTTCACAAATAAAGAAATTTAAGAAAGTTCAATAGCAAAACTGAAGCTTTAAAAAAACAAACGTCACTCGAACTAGAACAATTTAGTTAAAACTCAAAATCGTCAAATTTTTGACCATTAAAACGATAAAAATATTCAAGATCTCTTATTCTGGTTAGCTGCACTCCTCTAAAACGGAAAAAAAACTCCAGAAAACTGGTTGCCAACTATGGTATCGTTTCTCAATCTCTTGAAGCAAATGACTGCTTGTTTCTTCTGAACCCAATTCAACAGAAAATTGTGTTGTTTTTTCGTGTGACTATTTTTCAAAGTATGAACAGTTGGAGAAGCATAACTCTAATAATGTATTCATTCATAGATCTTTTTGAATCTGTGGATTCATGTTTGCAAAAAAAAAAACGATTTTTGATATCTCAACTATCGTCGGCAAGTACAGCTTTTATGAAAAGATGCTCTCGTCATCAGTAGAGGTTTTTGAAAAGCGAATCATCCCGTTCTGGATGCAACGTTTTTTTAACACAACTAAGAGAAGAGAAACAAGTTTGTCTACATATTAGCATACCGATAGAAAAATGTGATACAATACATGTGCTGAATAATGAAAAAATGTCAGAGCGTGTATACAGTTTCCTATTTTGACTCTGACTTCGCAAGTTTTTTGTACACTAACAAAACGTATTCTGCTTGACGAAATAGAGTATGACTAACATGTGGATGGTGTACTATTCATTTCTCTATTTTTTTTTTGAGGAAGCTAGTCTTGTTGCATTTTAATGGGTTAATCAATATTCTTGAATTTATATGAAGTACGGGTGACCACGAAACAACTCGAGGGTTGAATTGAATGCAGATGGAAACTGGCTAGGGCGTAGGGTATGGTCCCAGGAGAGCGATAGAAAAATCATTCCAAAAACGAAATCCATATGTGGCCCGCGTCTCTCCTGGCATTCATCGGGGCCGCATAGTAAGTGGGAGAGTGAAATTGCGAATGAGGACCTATTTCCTATACGCACATGTGCGCTTCACTATAATTGGTGTACCTCAGAGAGAAGCATCCAATGGCGGAGACATTGACCCGCACATTGCAGTTTATATTGCTTTAGAAAAATAGAAACTAGGCATTTTGGTGTGGTGACAGTGGCAATAAAAAAGTGAGATTCGAAAGATAGAGCTACTTTTTTTCAATTTGGGGGAAACTGGCACCCCTCATTTCAACAATTACTGACTAGTGAGAATAAGAAATCCTACAATTTTAAAGTTGGGATTTCATTTAGGGTACTTTTTTTAGAATTTCGTTAGCAAAAACAATTATGAGATAGGAGGTTTATATAGCAGCATGTTTCAATTTTTGGAAAACACACGAAGCCAACTCTTAAACATCCTCAGTCGAGAACTGAAACTTTCATTTAAAAAGTAGGTGGACGGAAAATTACCAAAAACTAATCAATTGGTTTTGGAGATAATATTTTCCGTGCACACAAAGGTAGCATGAGGTAAAAGTCCCCATACCACTTTCTAACACCACACGAGAAATATGAGAGAGTAAACACAGTGTGAGAGTTTGCGTAACTCCTACTGATAACCTCCACACTCGCCTTAGCCCAATTGTATATGAACTCCTATAGAATGAGGAGTCGAGTCGACTGCGCAAGTTGAACCTACTGACAGTAAGCATACAAACACTGTACTGATCCAAGAGCGCACAGCAGCACGACAGGTAAGAGAGAAGAAGTTGGTAAGCGTTGTAAAAATTAGGACACACTCGTATGGCGTTCTAAGAAACAAACTGAGACGGTGAAGACACTGTAATAATGATTCAATAGATTTAGAAAAAGATTCCGGAATTTTTGAAACGTGTCTGGGTGTGGTCAAGAGGTAGAGAGATACGAACAACGATATGAAGGTGTCGGCACCTTTCAACCTTTTTATTAGGGGAAATGAATGCGCGGGCCAATCCCACTCGGTCTATGAAAGCATAAGGCGGAAGAAAGAAAAGGAATAAAAAAGTTCGACAATTGCCGAAATGTTTAGTAGGTGCCCGTTTGTCGTGGGAACCTGGCGGAGAGTGGATTATGGCAAGGGACGCTATTTGAACTTTGAGATTGGTATAGAGTGTTTATTGCCCTGTTTCGCTAGTCAAGTTGGTTGCAGTACACGCTTTTGTTTTCCAAGAAAACTGTGAATTGGTCTGAATAAAAAATTTAACAAGCGATAAGAATATTGTGCAGATTGATTTGAATAATTGAAAATGAAGGAGCAACGTATTTGATAAAACTGACTGAAACAAATCCATGGAACATTTACATTTCTCTTCTGTTACATAAATTTACTAGGCCGATTGACAAAAGGAAAAAATTGGCTTAAATTGGCATTGTTCTTTTTTCGTTCTCGTCGGAACCGTAAACAGTATGAATGTTGTTGGGTGTTTTTCTAAATAAGAAACTCGATTATTCACTCAGTAAAACTTCTGTTTTTTCTAAATATAAAACTAACGAGTGAGACAGTGCAAACGAAAAAGAGTTGACACGGATAGTGGGAGAAGGGGCCACGGGGGGCCGTTGAGGTATATAGGGAATATTCATGAATAATCATGGTGAGGAGCATCATTTGAATAATTCATACCACCCGAGAGGACGGACTGCCCCGACCCACACATACACATACACATAGAGACACTCCTCAAACCAACAGTTAATCTCTACATTTTACATTAATTCTTCATTTTAACTATTGAAAACTAAAATTTTAGCAAAAAGAAACTTTTCACAATAGCATATACATTCAGAACACAGAAGAACAAGCAGTCCATGAATGAGTGTAAATTGGTCCTCCGAAATTGGTGTGTAGTGGAAATGTGCTGAGAAATTTGAGGGGCAGGCTGCTCGGAATTCATTACGCGTGATTGATGCAAAACCAAACATGTGGACCAAGACCGAAGGAGACGAGAGCAACGTCAACGTCGAACATCCGGAGAGTTTACTACGCTAACGAGGAAGAGTACTCGGCGTGACTAAGGACGTTTGAGAAAGTTTAGCGATAGCACTGAAAAGTTAGCTAATTACGCTATACGGAGTTGGAAGATTCTTTCAAACAATGGTTTGTGAAAATCTATTAAATACTGCAAAATTAATTTATTATTGGATTTAAAAAATAGTTATTATCGTTAGTCCAAAAACAACGAAACTTCTGCTTTGTACACTGTTTTTAGGGGTTGTTAAAAAAAATGAGTTCATTTGATCATTCTTTTTTTTATTTGTTCATTTGAGTGAGTACTACTTTTACCCTGTTGAAAGGATGATTAACCGTGAAAACATTAAACTTTTATGTGGTTGAGCAAACGATGGCTCCAATAAATACCATTCTTCAATACAAATTTAGGAATAACTCTCTCGTTTTTCCTTAACTAACATTGTAGGTTAATGTTTTCTGAAGACTGTTACTAACCTATTATTGAAACACTATCTAGAGATTTAAATTTCAAGATTTCAAAATTTTCAGAACTTCTATTATATGGTTACTTATGGCGTCGTGAAAATACGACAAAATGAAATAGAGGAAAAAGACGGATACCAAGAGTCATGATTGATACGACGTCCGAACAAAAACGTTCACTAGAGGGTTGGGGCACGATGATATGTAGTAAGACTCCGATGCTTTCGGTTCAAATCTATTACAACGTAAACTTTTTCAGTCTGCAGCTCTGCGTCTTCACTCGTAGTACTATTTTCTATGATACTTTGACGAGTGTGCAACGAGAACATAGAAACATATGGTGTGAGGATGCGGAATCATTCATAAGAAGAACTATCCAAATGACGGTATATATTCCGAGAAAGTTGTTTTATACGCGTTGGAGCCTCCTGAAAATTGAGTTCTGGAAACTGTTCCACCGACACAATGGCGTCCTTTTTCACCACTCATTGTATTCCTATTCCTAACAAACTCCCTTTTTTTAATGCTCTAATTAATCCAGTGATTCTCATCGTTTATGTCATTTAGCTGTAAAAAAATAATTCGACGAGCCGCAATACACCAGCGGTACATTTACAGACTTTACTGTTTGCTGCTACGCATTTCTCGTTAACTTTGTGGGAGTTTGGCGCTTCAGGAGAGGTCCTAGTTTGAGTTTAGGGCCAGACCGAACTGGATTTAAATGAAATTATCGAACTGAAAATTGAGAAAATACCCACTCAATTAATATGAGTTTTAGCTTGAAAACTCCTATTTTTTGGAAAATATATATTTATTCAAGTTTTAGCCGAAGTTTTAGCCAGCTATCTTATTGTACTCTCTACTATCTCCCCCGGATTTGGACATCGTCCGAATCCGGTTCTTGAAAAAATATATATATATATAACGATCCCATCACCCAAGGCTGCCAAACCTTTTTTTGACTGCGGCCATTTTTATATCTCGCTTCCTAGTGGTGGAATCTTTTTGATGCAAAAGGCGGCCTTGTAGAGCATAGAAAGTTGAGCCTTTTGGTGAAAAGACTGCCCGGTTTTTGTTATCCGCGGCCGTCTGACAGCTCTGTTATCACCGTATGCCAACCAGAACCATCGACATATTCAATGTGTCAAGCTTACATCAGAAAAAAATCAGACGATGGATCTTAAGTAGCATCAAACAATTTATTTATTTATTCATACAAAGCGCAATCATTTCGGTTCTTCTACGGCTATGGTGATGAGACCAAGATGGCTACTTCAAACAGTGTTACACATAATAATATGCAGAAAACTTTGTTGAGGAAAAATGAAACGCTGGAAATTTTTCCTTGAAGACAACTTTTTCGTGTTTCAAATAACCTTTTCAACACTTTTCCTTAAACTGCCAACGCACCGGTTATCAAAAATATTACTGCACAAGATAAGATACTGTCGATCAGACTACTTCGAAAGTATGTGCGAAAGGATCCATGAAGCGTAAACCGTTTCTTATGCTGAACTCATCTTGTTCCTTTTCCTACTATTCTTACATCCACCTAATAAATTTCCTCACATTCATTCCGTCTCAATCTCATTGAATATATAGTCAAACAGAATGCAATAGTCATCGCCCAAGAACTAGTACCTACGGGCTGTCTTACATTTCTCGCCACATTGACCACCACCCAACATAAAATGCACTTTTTATCCCAATCACTTTTTGCCTCGAATCGTTCATCAGAGTCGTAAGAAAAAGGCTTGCGCAACGAAAACGTGTCTGATGACGACGCAGACACCTATCGAATGTCTTAGGTGGGCGCTACAAAGCTAGAATTTGATGAATTATCGACGACGATAAGCTTTCGGCAAAAAATTACGTGTAGACAGGTGTTAATGTCTTTCTCCAAAGGCGGAGTCTTGTCAGAGTATTGTTTCAAAAGTTGTATGCTGCATCTGTCCTCTATGGATGTCACACTATCTCAGAAACGCCCCCTGTTCAGGTTTTATCAGTGAGAAATGATATATGTATATAAGGCGGTAGAAAGGTTGGAAAAAGTATAGTCTCTTTCTGACTTTTAACAGTATCGAAATGCAAAAAGTTATCATTTTCTTCGCCGCTGTTGTTACCGCTCAGGCTTTCCTTTTGCCATCAGGAGGAGGCGGAGGATGTGGATGCGCGTGAGTTTTTTTTTCTTTCACACATCTCAAGGTAATTTCACATTCTGCGTATTTGGAATGGTTCTGCCCATTTTTAATAGTAACTGTTCTCAAAAGACACGCATTTCAGCCCACCACCACCACCACCACCATGCGGATGCGGAGGAGGACCATCTCTCCCACCACTCCAACTCCCACGCTTTGAACTCCCAAGACTCTCTCTCCCATCATTCGGAGGAGGTTGTGGAGGACCAGCTCCATGTGGAGGAGCCCCAGCTCCAGCTTATGCCGCCCCACCACCAGCTGCCGGATATGCCGCCCCACCACCACCACCACCAGCTGGATACGCAACTGCTGGACGCAAGTAAACAGTGTGAAAAACGAATAGGAATACAATATTTTATTTCAATGTCAGTTTTTAATATCTATGTCACGTATGTGTCTGTACATCTATGACAATTTGCTCCTCATCATTCCAATCGTTCTCATTTTTCTCACCTGTTCAGCAATTTTTCTAACCAAATAAAGACTTCACTTTAAGTTTATCTTCCAAATGGCATTCATTAAAAGTGAACTGAAACCACTTTTTTCGATTTTGGTAGATAAACGAATTTCTAGATACATTACACAGCTTGGCGCCTATGGCAAAATCGTTTTTCGAAAATTACAGGAACAAAAAGTATAAAATGCTTCAAACTTCAATTTTTCACGAAAAAAAATATATTGTATTTGCAGAGATGTAGAATACCCTTTCTGAATACTAAAAGTAACGAATCGGGGTTTTGGTTACATATTCTTTGTGATTATATATCTCAATCTGATGCTTCAGTTTGCCAAAACCAAATTTGATGAGTCCCTACATTCATTCTCCAGACGAGAGTGCCGGAGAAAAACCGAAGGATGGCCGAAACTCAAAATTATGTTAGGTAACAACCCTATCAGATTCTGTTGCATGATGTTTCAACCGATATGAAAACCTCTGCAAAACAAAAAATGGCATTTTCTTACCAAAAAAAAAACAAACAAATCATTATAAAGTCGACTTCTGCGTGTCACCCGAGAACGGTGAAAGGATCAGGAAACATTGTTTATAAAGTTGCTTGGTATTCTGATTTGAACTGCGTTCATTTTTTTCAATATCTTATTGGGTTTTTTTCAGAGCACATTTGATCAACTATTCATTGAAAATATACATCTCTTATAATCCATGAAAAGCGAGGTCTATAATAAATTAAAAAAATCTTTCAAAGGAATTCGTGAACCGATAAGGAAGTAAATGAAATAAGTTCAAGTGTAAACAAGTACAAGAGAAACAATGAACCCACAATGTATTATTCTTACTGACATGCAAGAATATTGTCCTATTCTTCTTCCATCTCATCGTTATTTTTTAGTTGCTATTGTTTAGGTTGTTCATTCATTGGAGTTTTAAACGAATACTTGTAAATGGCTTTACAATTTTTCTCAGATTTTCCTTAAAAGAAAACACATTTTCAATCCATCTTGCTAAAAAAACCAAATCAGCAAAGTGCTTGATGTCCACTCGCTTTTCCCATATAACTCCTATTGGGAAGATATTACAACTTTCGATTGTTACCTATTTCTTTTAGTCGTCTAGAAGCAGACGAAATACGACGAACAAGCTTATTTCTTCGTGGAGGTCACTGCGCATAAATTCCGACGCAACAATCGTCTGGTTCGTATCGGATATCGAAGCTTTTCGAACAAAGGACAATGTTGTGACGCATCAATTAGGAATTGAAAGAGGGGCTGGTGAAAGTGAAAGTCAAAGAAATGATCTTGATAATCTAAATATTACGCAACGCGTAAGATTTGGCTAAGAAAATTTGAGAAGCTAATGATGATGAAATGCTTACCAAAACTTCCTCAAGCGAGCGGCAGATAGACTCGAAAGTAAGAAAGTTATACAAAACAACTACGTATTTCATCCTTGAAGAGTCAAACTATTAATGAAAAGTTCATATACTGGAAAAATACAAAACGAAAAAGTCTACTAGAAGTGTGTGCGGATGATAAACGTTTTCAATAAACTTTTGTTAAATTTTTTGATTCTTTCAACAACGTAGATCATTTTTTCGTGATATCAGCTATTTTTTGAATTAATTAAAATTTCAAGAACTCCACTGGTTTTGAAGATCAAGTTCACCCACGACCGCTTTTCGAAAATGTATTCTACGAAACTTCAATGGAAAAAAAATTCTTTACAAATCTGTCCATCTCCGACAATATGTAATGTGCTATCCTCGTTTTTCAAAAGTAAAACTATCGTTTCTTTTCTTTATCTTGTATCTGTCTAATCTCTAAATCCATGCGGTTTCTCTTTCCCTGCCAGTCGTCTAGCTTCAATTGAAGCGAAGAAATGCGTTTGAAAAAGCTTCAGATGATCGACACTTTGTTGCAGAACTCGTCATATCAATTGTCCTTTTCCGCTTGTCCCTCGTCCCATAATGCCGTGCGTTTTCGTATATCTTTCTGTGATGTCGCAATTTCTGGTTTCGACAAATGTATCGCCAAATGGAAAGCTCCATTGCCATTTCAATTCTATAAGGCCCGCCCATAATTTTTTTTTTTCATATTTAAGCAGGTGTTGCATTGGCAGAACTACCACATTCATTAGGTCGTTACAGTCATGCAAAATCTCTTCTTTTTCTTCACCATCATTGTCACCAGCCAAGCCTTCCTTCTTCCGTCCGGAGGAGGAGGAGGATGTGGATGCGCGTAAGTATTTCTTGTACTTTTCTCATTTTAATGTTGAATGCAGTTCGACGCTGTGCTTGAAACTTTTGTGAAATGTTTTTATAGTTCACAAGTCAAGTTCGAAATTTTTATTTTACAATACATTCATCTTTAGACCACCACCCCCACCACCACCATGCGGATGTGGAGGACCATCTCTCCCACCACTCCAGCTCCCACGCTTTGAACTTCCACGACTAGCTCTTCCATCACTTGGAGGTGGATGCGGAGGACCTGCTCCTTGCGCTGCCCCAGCTCCAGCTTATGCAGCTCCACCACCAGCAGCCGGATACGCCACTGCCCCAGCTGCCCCATCTGGAGGATATGCTACTGGACCAATCGGAGGGCCAATCGGAGGGCCAATCGGAGGAGCTTACCAAGCTGCCCCAGCATTTGGAGGAGCCGCCGCTGGCGGAAATTACCAAGCCGGACCAGTTGTAGGAGGCAACTATCAAGCTGCTGCACCAGTGGAAGCCGCTCCAGCCGCACAAGCTGCTCCAGCCGGAAATTATCAAGCTGCTGCACCAGTTGAAGCCGCTCCAGCCGCACAAGCTGCTCCAGCCGGAAATTACCAAGCTGCTGCTCCAGCAGTGGGAGCATACTCGGAGGGACACAAGAATTAGACTAAACTGGAGAAACATATTTATTTGTTGTTATTGTTGTTTTCTTTAATTTTTTGTATATCGAGTTGTTTGTTCTTTTTCGAATCATTTTGCAGAATAAATTTCAGATTTTGAGATTGAGATGGTGTTGGCTGATTGATCAGATTTTCCCACCAGCATATTTAAATAGAAAATTCATTCTTCAATAATGAGAAAGGAAGGGGTGAAGTATTAGAAAAATGTATCTTGAAACGAGACGAGTAATAGAAATGAGATGGTGTTTATTTGTTGTTATCACGGCTTCCTTGAACTGATATTGAGAACGAGCGGGTTGATCGTTTCGCACTGAGTTTCCTGCAACTTACAAAAAATTGAACATATCTGAGAATTTGGCTCACAGTATTCGCTGTTTGAATTGAACCGCTATGGGTCTAGAGAAAAATAGAAGCATCCAAGCTGAGAAAGTTGAATACACTACACAAAGGATATTGTATAAAAAATAAAACACTCGCTTGTTCATTGATTGATTAATTTGAAGCGAATAGACTACGAATGCAAAATATATGAGTTCCACACAACAAACAATAACTGTCATTTTATCGAGACTTGTCTCCCGTCTACGTTTGTCTCTGTTTGCCACGTATTGAGATCCAGAAACAGAGTTTCGCTTTGATAACACTCTCTGAAAATCATATATGCAACACTCATTTGCATTCCCGTTTCTTCACCAACTTTTTTCATTTTAAAATGGTAAGAGGCGTAAGTAACCACGTTATTAACCACAATAGATAGCACAAAACATATTTCTAGCGCAGCGACGAAATTATAGAATGGTTTTCTGAACTCATTATTGCGAAATGCAGAATAATATCTGAAAAGAAAGCGAAGTGGAATCCAATATGTATGATAAGCATACCCTCCATTCTCGTTTTCGTATTTGTATTCTCGGGGAAGCAACAAGAATATTGATGCCACTGCCCCAGAAAGCTGCAATGCCTGCATTGTGAATGTGTAATTTGCTTGGCTCAACTGGAAACAGTAAAGTAAGTTAGTTATATGGTTGTTATTGTTATTTACTTTCTGATAAAACATCGGAAAGCAAACGGCAGTTACACGACAAAATGATAAGATAGCTGCTGTTGAACCCTGAACACATCGACCACCATAGGTAATAGCATAAAAGATAGCACCGATCCAGCTTTGATTGGAGAAGTAGAAAGATGGAAACCATCTGAAATACTGATTTTTTCAAAAAGCTTTTTATCTCGGCGTAGTTGTCTCGCAAATTATCTTCACAAGATTTTGTCAAATTTAGGCGTACTTGCAAGTTTAAAACAATGTTACACCAAATTTGACGAAAGCCGAAGCATACCACAAATTACCGAAAAACTTTAATACATCAGTCAGTTTTTGTTTCAGGCCTTCAAAGACCATTTTTATCCAGCTTCAGAAATAGAAAAGTATAATATCTAAACCTAGAAAAAAGTTTCACTTTCAAATGGCAGTTCTTGAAGTGTAGGTTAGTGGACATCATCGAGAACTGTTTGTTTTTAAACATCGGTTGAAGGATCTTTTTGCTTACCCTCTAGCTGGAACTATTTGAAGTATGAATAAATTTATTGCCGATATCACATCTACAAGAATTCCAATGAACATTAAACGATAAAACGGGCCTGAAAAACAACTTTTATTCTCATCGACTTTAAGGAAATTAGACATTTTTTTGATAGTAAGTACTCCGGAAGCTAGAATGAACAGTATGGCGTGTTTGTTTCTGTTTATCAAAATTTTTGATAGTTTTCGATCATAAAAATCAATGGCTTTACAAACACCAGCTAATAGAATGGAAATATTTTTTAGAACAATTCTTCAAGAAACCTTTCGTCTCATATACCTTTGAACGTAGTATTTCTTGAATTGTATAAAATTTGGATTTCAACAATATACACCATCAAAGATAATAAAAAAATTGCCAACAGTATTAACAATGAAGCAGTTTCGGCTATTAGAAACCATTCCGGGAAATATTCATATACGACGTTATTCATCTAAATAGTTTCTTTAAAGTTATTACAAGAATACAGCAAGAACAAAACCAAAAAAAAGTATACAGAGAAGGAAGTAAGTAATTCCAAAAACTGACTGAAAAAGAAAAACTGACTGAAAAAGGAGAGCTAAAAGTTATCGACATCGAGTGCCCAAAGAACAGAAGTGTTAACAAAGATGTTCAGAGTAAACTTCTAGAACTTTCATGATCTGGAGGACAAAAACTGAGAGGTTCACAAGAAAAAAACCAAAAAAGTGGGTCATACGCATGGTCACGTGATTTTCTGCTAATATTACTTGTTCCAGAGGAATGTATACGCGGTATATTCACTAAATATTTCTAATCCATAAAAAAGAATTGTCGGGATTAAAGGTATTTTGAAAGTTTATTTCAAGTCCGCATTTTGTTCTGATCTGTGACTATTATTCGAAATTTTTCTGTGAAACGCTTTGAAGTGAAACATAAAAATCTGAGAAGCATCATGAATGTGCAATGGTGGGAAAATTTGGATAAGAGTAAGAAGAAACATGTGACAGAATTAACTAACGAAGGTGTGTTGCAAGCGGATGAAATCATTGTTTTCCGCTTGCTGTGAAAAGTGAACCAAATAGATCAAATATTCAATTACAGAAAAAAAGCGAAAATCATAAGTTCGCCAGATCAGACACATTCATTTGTGATTATCTCGACTGCCTTGGACTGATATGGAGATCGATCTAGTCAAACGCTTGCCACCAATGATCCTGAAAATATAATTTTGTGAAAAGTCCCGCGATAAGTTTCACTGACAAAAACATTCGCTTCAGCTCCGTGTTTATTGGTTTTGATACAATTAGAAGCATCCAGGCGGAAAAAGTTGAATATATCACGCAAAGAATATTATAGAAAAAGTAGAAGATTCTTTTGTTCATATATGGATTAATTTGAAGTGAGTAAACGATGTAAGCAAAATAAATTAGTTCTACAAGACACACGATAAAAGTCATTTTATCGAGACCACTTTCTCTTTTTTGCTTCTCTTGATTGGTTTGAGATGAGATTGGAGAAACACCATTGTTCTTCATTGCGTTTTTCTGGAATTATGATGGTTTTGATGCAAAGTTGAGTTGTCACAGAGCGATAGAAAGCGGTGGGGGTTTTCAGCTCGGAGACAAAACATTTTCTCGTAAAATTAGGTGGTAAACATGCTCCTGAATGTGGATAACTACAGTTCGGGGGATAGTTCAGACATTTTTTTTCTATAACTAATATCTACATTAACTGAGCTTCATATCATTGTTGAATATATGAACTACCTTGTTGAATTTTAAGCGAAACATTGTATAAGTCACTAGATTATTCAAAACAATAACAACCACAAAAAACACTTCCATTATAGCGACAAACATATAAAACCAATCTGCATTTGTCTCATCAGACCCAACGGAATACAATCTGCGATGAGTTTCTTGATTTATTTTTGCAAAACACAACGCTACCCATTATCTTCCAGGATATATTCGTATTCATCTTTCCATAGCAATACTAAAGCAACTCCTCCCCCAAATAACTGTAGAACTTGCATTGTGTAGATGTACTTTGGCTGACCAAGCTGGGAAGTTCGAAAATCTTAGCTACAGTCTTAGTTTTCCTTGCTTACCTTCTGGTAGAAAATAGGGAAACATACCGCACAAACTCTACAGAAGGATAAAATTGTTGCAGTAGCTCCTTGTATACAACGCCCTCCATAAGTTATAACATAAAAAACTGAGCCGAGTATGCTCTGATTATGGAGGAGAAATGGTTCCATCCATCTAAAAAAAAATTAGACCATTAATAGCATACAAAGCCTTTACCTTCTTGCAGGGATTACTTGGCCTGTAAACATGTTAATGGCAGAGATAATATCCACAATGATTCCCACAAACATTAACCGATAGAATGGCCCTTCAAATAAATTTAATAATAGTTTTGTTGAGCTTATTTGACGTTTTTTACACTAAATATGTAAAGTATTCCCTCTGACTCTTTAATCTCACCTCTAAACGTCGTTTTTCGGAATCTAAAAATAATTTTAATTTCTACAAAGTACAACAGGAAAGATACGACAGTAAGAAGAAGTAACGTCGCTACAATAACTGATTCCATTATTGTAAACCACACAGAAAAATCATACATCTCGTGATACATTATAACTGTTGGAACGGAGAGGCTCAGCTTACTGATTTGTTTGATATTCAGGAGGCGTGTTGTGCACTTGGTTGACCGAAAGAATCACCAGTTAGGTAGATCAAGCGGAAAGTCAGTTGACTATACACGTACCTTTTGGAACAAAATGCTAGAGTAGTTATCAATACAAGACTTTTCAAATAAAACAGAAATATTTGAAAACTTCAAATGAAATACTTATAGAAAACTCTCAAAATGGGCAGGCAAAAAATGTTAATTTTAAGTTAGAAAACTGAATATTAACCTGATAAATTAAGTCAACAGTTTTTATTATTTCAGCGATAACTTAAAAAACTGTCAAAAGCATTATGAAAGTGGTTCAACGTACTAGTATAAAAATGTCTTAAAACTACAGAGCTTGCGCCAAAGCAACGTCTCTGGAAAGGAAGATAAATAACCAAAGGATCTCCTGTTGTTTTTAGTGAAGTTCTCACACATTATAATCTAATCACCTATTGCCGACAGACTATATGATTTCCAATTGCGCTTCTTTTCTCATTTTTCTCCTTTTTCGTTACAAAGTTTTATGTTAGTTCTCACGATGGAAAGTTTATCGGATATCTCTGCGCCTTTCCCACAACACAACCGCTTGTTCGAATAGTGCGTTCTACTAGGATGTATAAAAGGGAAACTTTGATGCCTTTGATGCCTAAAATGTCAGCTACGGCACTTGTCTATGGCGCTAGCCTTTTGAGCGGTTTGGCAGTTCTTGCATGTGTATTCACTGTTGGGTATATTTTCAATGATATCAACGATTTCTATGACAACACTATGGAAAGTATAGACAAGTTCAAGGTTAGCTCTCTCTTACAGATTTTTTAGTTCGAGGTTAGCTCTCTCTCCACATTTCACTTTGTTCTAGATGAACGAGCGTGGTGCTTGGCATGGAATGGTTGAGATTACTCGTTCCCCGTCTGAAACTCTATTTGGTCGTTTCAAGAGGCAAACAGGGCAATGCAACTGTGGAACTCAGGCATCAGAATGCCCTGCTGGACCACCAGGACCACCAGGTGCCCCAGGAGCTGCAGGAGATGATGGACACCCAGGAGAGACTGGAAAACCAGGAGCCAGCGGAGTTTCAGTTGGAATTTCTGGAGAGGCTGGAGGTTGTGTTAAGTGCCCAGCTGGAAAACCAGGACCAGCAGGAGCTCCAGGACCAGACGGACCTGCTGGACCAGATGGACAACCAGGACAAGATGGATCAACAGGACAACCTGGACCAGCAGGACCAGCTGGGCCAGCTGGAGATGCTGGATTCCCAGGAGTCACAGGACAAGATGGACAACCAGGAGCACCCGGAAAAGATGGACAAAGATCGTCTGGAGCACCAGGAGCAGCAGGAGCACCTGGAACACTAGGTCCTGTTGGACAAGATGGGCAACCAGGAGCTGCAGGAGGACCAGGAGAAGCTGGATCGCCAGGAGCACCAGGACCAGATGGACAACCAGGACAGCCAGGGCAAGACGGAGAAGCTGGACAACCAGGACAGGACGGACAACCAGGATCTGATGCCGCCTACTGCCCATGTCCAATCAGATCTGTTTCTGTTCAGCGCAGGTCTCGCAAAAGAGCGTCGAAAGTTGTCGTTTTCTGAAAAATGATATATTGGTTTTTATGATCAATTTTTCCATTTGATTATCAGCTCATTCTAGATAAATAAAAATTTTAATCGGTACCAGAAGTCGGAAGTAAAATTTCTAAAACGGAAGTCGGAAGTCGGAATTCCGCACAGTTCTGTCTCAGGAACATTGTCTTAGTAACTCACGCCTTTTTTGCAAACAGCTGAAAAGCTTAGTATGCGTGCATTGCTCAAAAAACTAATGGAAGTTACGCAAACAGGTGAAACTGCCAGTAAGATAACGAGTATATACAACTCTTTCTCTATATAAATAAAACAAAAATATGTATTGTTTAACTTTGATTTTTCCAATTGTGATACTACTGCTACATGGTTTTTCCAAACTAGTTTTTTTGAGCGCTGTACAATGTTTTCACAAAAATCTATATATTGATCATGGGTAAGTTCAAATTTCTTCTTGTAACCAGATTCATTTCTCAGTTCTTGCGAAGGCGATTTTTGTGTTATTAAACGAGATATGGACAGAAAAACTTCATATACTCAGGTTGGTCTCAGCCAGGTCGAGAAAGTTACTTTTTTGATTAAAATGTTTCAGAGCTGTGTCACAGGAATGAGCGTTTCGGACTCCAAAACGTGTTACTTGGATTTTGAAGACAGCTTTCACTGTTATTGCAAGTAATACTGTAGCCAGAAAGCACACAATGATGATCAAGTTTTCAGTACTGATTTTTGTAACACCCCTAATCTATTCTACACTAATTTCACAATTCTACCAACTATTGAATGCAAAAAAGTTTACGAAAAAGAATACAAAGCTGCTGCGTGCAATAAATGTACTTGGAAAGTTTCCTATGTAGGTCATGTTGTTCGAAAGTTGCACCATATTTGAAAACACTAGGAGATCTATAATTGAAGATTTATATAAATTCTTATATCTTCAAACCCATATTTGGCAGCTTGCATAAAGTGTTAGGCGACCGTAGAGGCGGGACAACCCTTCTTGTTTTTAAGAAATTTAAAACAAATTGTTTTAAGATAAAGTACAATAACAGTATACATCCAACAAATACTATTGAACAAGTATCTTGTGGTGATAGCGGAGAATCAGGAATGCTGAATCTAGATTTGACAAAACCTTTTCATGAAAGAATTTCTCCAAATTTCTACGATGATGCCTGCTATAATATCACTATGAATCCAGAGCACTACTTTTTGTATTGCAGGTGTAAAACGGTTTTGAAAAATTCACGCTTCAGCCACAAAATTAATGACTTTCAGCCTAATTGTAATAACCCAGAAGGACCACTTCCATTTCCTATACCTCCTACTACTGTCGGCTGCTATGTCAGTGGATACGATGCGGATGTGAATAATGCAAAATATCAAACTCCTGATCTTAGTTATTGGGATAACTATAACAATCTTATATCAAATGAAAGTTATCATGATGATGGAAGTAAGCCTGCGAAACAAACATTAAAATGTTTTTCCAACGATTTCCAAGAAATGAAATCACTGTCAACGTTACTCGTTTTCACCGCTAAACAGTGTTTAATGGAATCAAAATCAACAGTAAAATGTTTTTTCGAGAAACAAAGTTTGCAATCTCGTTCTGTCATCAAACAATCATGTTTTCAGCTCCAGACATTTAAAACAGTTTTTTGTGCACCAATACAGGTTCTAAATTTGAAAACTTTCAGTTCAATGTCGAGGTCATTACTGCTTCATTGTTCCAGATTTGAGCGAACGCGGAGATAAGTACTATAAAGGTTGCATCTCATTGAATGAGCAGGGAGAGCAAAAGATTCAGGTAAAAGCCGGCGATTTTCTCTCATACATGTTTTTTAGCTTGGTTATAATTACCTGAATGACGTTCCATACTATATCTGCAATTCGGATTTTTGCAATTTGGATATTGCAACTTCACTCATTAAAACAAATGAAACTCTCGAAAATAACTTTCCGCATGCTTTCAGAGTTTTCTCTCTTTCTGTGAGCCTTTTGATATCGCTGAAATAAATGCATAACTTTGAAGTTTACGTTACTCACACCAACTCGAAATACAACTCGAATTAGCGTACCAAGAAATTGGAAAGTGATTTGCAAATAATTTAATTTTAATGAGACCGTATTTTTTTGCAACATTCGAATTTTTTTTGCAATCACAATTAACTCCTTCTGTGAGTGAAAAGCATACAAGGACAATTGGTTTTTCAGTTCCACAATCTTCAGTTGAGCTCATAGGCTGGATTGCCTTAGCCGAGTTTTTCGCATTTCGCCACAAAATTGATTAATGTTTTTTATTCTGACAGGTGGAATATAATCATTTTGCTATGTTTGAGTTCTTTTCTTGAAAATATCCTTCAAAAGAAATGACGCTGCTTATGATATTTATTTTTGTAAATAATTTGTGTATGCATGCCGTATCTGTGCGATGCTATCAAAAAAACTTGTATTCAGAAATGGGGTAAGGTTTCGCAATCATTTAACAATTGATTCAATGATAAAGATCCATAGATCATGCGATGGTAATTTTTGCATCATTCAAAGAGCAGGTAAAAACTCTGTAGACGGAACTATTCAAGTGAGTCGAGTGAAATGATTGCTTGGTGATGACTTCTAGAAAGTATTTAGACTTGCATTACGGGAGCGAGACCTCCAAATTACACTTGTTCGTTGGATTATGAAGATAGTTTGCAATGCTATTGCAAGTGAGACTTGGAATCAAACATGAACGTTCAACCTTTTTCAGAACTGACTTTTGTAACACAAACAATTTATTTCATTCAAACGTTACCGTTCTACCAATAATCGAATGCAGAGAAGTGTTTATGAAGGAATATAGAGCTGCAGCTTGCAACAAATGTATTTGGAAGATATATTATGAGAGTATAGTTTATCTGATTTGTTATTTCCAATATCTGAATTTCGTTGGCGTCATATTGATGCTATGGAATCGTGATTACACATAAACCTCATTTCTTGATTGCTGTGATAATAGAGCAATCGATCTATTGGGCAGTTTTTATTTAATGTTTTCAGCTAAAAATGGATAAAAGCATGAGTCCCACAAACCCAAAGGAAGAAATATTATGTAGCCGTAGTGGACAGTCTGCTGCATTCAGCCTTGATTCTACAGTTCAATTTATTGACAGAATTGGTGAAAACTTCTATGACAATTCTTGCTACAATATATCAATGCACCCAGATCACTATGTTCTTTATTGTAGATGCAACACGGTAATGTTTTCTTTGAGCAATGATATCATCTATCGAGAAACAACTTGGAGTACAGGCCATTTGCAACGATCCGACTGGCTCACTTCCCTACCCAATACCACCGCCCACCATATCTTGTTATGTCAGTGGATATGATGCAGAGGTGAACAATGCAAAGTATGACACTCCTGAATTAAGTTATAACGAAGTTTACAGCCGATTGACAAGAAATGAGAGTTATTTTGATGAAGGAAGTGAGTTTTTGAGCAAACAAGAAGCTATTGTTAAGTTGCAAAAGTAAAATGTTCTCGAGTTGTGATCCATTCACGCGTTTGGCAAATCTGTCTTTTTCTCATATTTTTCAAAAACCATAGTAAAGATGTTTTCTTTTTTTCAGTAAACTGTCGCGGCCATTTTTGCTTCATCGTAAATGAGCAACTTCCGGAAGGATATCGTTTCTACAAAGGATGCATGTCGTCCCACGAGCAAGGAGAGAATAAGATTCAGGTAATCCTATCGTTTCTCTTGTCAAATCTCATCTTTGTTTAGCTGGGATTCAATTTTGTCAACAACGTACCGTACTATGTCTGTAACACCGATTTCTGCAACTTGAATATCGTGACGGCGTTAGACGAAGCGAGGAATGGAACAATTAATAATAACAACTCTTCATTCAAGTTCAGTTTAGCATTGTATTTACTAATAATAAGTATGAAATAAACAAGATTATAAGTTGCGTAAATTTCATGTAGGAACGAGATCAACCCTTCAAAATGTAATGTTTATGAAGATGAATTCTATACTGTTATTATGAGGGCCAGTAACAGAAACAGGTCATCGCAGGTTCTTTGATAAGTACTGTAACAAGGCTAATAACTATAGTTTAAAAACTCTCAATCAACGAAAAATAATTGCATTCAGTTGCGGAAGTATTTGGTGAGCACAAAATTTCGAAATAAACTTTCCGAAAAATACTTTTTCAAATATGGGTTTTGTTGAAACTAAATCAAAATTCGGTATTGTGATTTTTTTAATTAAAATTTTTTTCAATACCAAGAAAAATAATTTAAACATCGTTTTGGAACAAGCATTCATTTCGAAGTTAGCAAAAACTTTTTCCTACCAGCTTGCAAAATGAAGTGTTTTCTTCTTTCCATTTGCCATTGTTCAGACTATGAGAAATTGGTTTGGTGTTTATTCTCCTCGTGTCCGCAAACACATCGTTAAAACACAACAACTGACGCAACACGCAAGAAAACGTTTTCTTTGCCCGAAGACCAATAAACCATATAAATGGAAGACTCAACAGGACATAAATTCGTTTTCCAAATGCCAGTGTTACATGAAGATAATGGACGCGGATATGTAGCCATGGCACAAGAAGCAGAAAACGTTTATTGGTTTGTAGATGCTGCGAGATTAAAATAACATAACTTTCCAGGCGTTGTGGGTTGTTAGGTGTTGACAAGAAGGGAATGATTGGATTTCAATTAATGTGTAATTCCGAAGATCGATCCAATTTTTGGAGCATAGATGTTGAGTACGAATCTGCAATCTTATCTAAGCAGCAAGAACATCAACTACTCAGTGGCAAACACCATTTTGCTGCTCGAAAGTATTTGACTCTGAAATTTCCATTGGAAGCATGTAAAAATAATGGGAACAAAGAAAAAGGAATCCTATTGTTGTATCGTCTGAAGATTGTCAGCAAAACTGGAATTCGACCGAAGAAGTTTCACAACTTTTCGATTCCCGAAAAAAACCTTTGCAACGTGATTTTAATTGTGGAAGGAAAGAAGATTCATTGCAGTAAACAAGCAAGTTTCTAATTATTCTCAAATTGGTTTTGAATAAGAGTGTTAAACAATTTCAGATTCTGGCAATGAATTCTGAAGTTTTTATGGACATGTTATTTCCTGATGGTGATAGGAGTGTGGAGGAGGTCCAGTTACCGAGTGATTTCGAATACAACAAAATTCTTCGGCTCATCAAAGTGTTTTATAACGACAGTGATGCGTTGAATCGTATGTTTTTACTACTACTCTATAGATCAACTGCTATGTTCGTCACTTTTGATGTCTCAACTGTTATGGATATTGTCTCAACTGCTATAGCTATAGCAGTTGATCCATAGCAGAAGAGCCAAATATAGCAGTTGAGACACTAGTAGTTACAATATGGCAGTCGATCACCCAAAAAAGTTGAGATATAGCTGTAGATTTCATAGCAGTTGAGTATCTACCTTGGTTTTGCAATTTATCCATTATTGGAGGATTTTCTTCTATTGACAAAACTTTCTTTCAAATTTTTTTATATTTTAGAGTTCTTTCATTTCATAAGGTCCTTCATTACAGTTCTTAATTTTTTTTTTCTAATTTGTTTTTTCGTCAATATGGAAACAAATTAGTACTTTATCCTTACATGCTTTCAGCCATGAATGTGGACGAAACATTAGAACTTGCGACAAATTTGAAGTCAGATAGTGCTCGTCAACGCTGTGAACGATGGCTTAGTAAAACTCAATTGATGTCAGCAAAAAAGAAAATGAAACTGGCCGAAAAACATACTTTAGTAGAGTTACAGGTAATAAAAGTACTTCACGCATGTTCATCGTTGATGATTTCAGAATGAATGCGTCACAATGTTAAAAACGTCTCAACAAATACAGCGTCTTTTTAAAAATCCGCATGATTTCAGTGATACTGAAATACTTGAACTAATGGACAGAGTTACATCATCGATCGTTGGTCATTCCTTTGATGGTTTTGGAAAATGAAGTTTTGATTTGGTTGACAATCGTCCTGAAAAGTTATTCTTTGATCAAAAATCTAAAACGCCTTCAGTTTTTCTTGCAGTTTATTCTTTCTCTTGATTATTACCGATATTTCTTAACCATTCCATTACCATTCTTCTCGATTCCAAACCGACTGACATTCAACAAACTTTTTCTCGTTCTATGAATAACTGTACTTCTACGAGAAATATAAAATATTTCTCCACGAACACCTCTCTATTAGATAAGTCCGTAGTTGTGCGTGTTGGTGTCGGCAGACCTAGCATTAGACTAAACGACACGGTGGGTGAAAAAAAGCCAAACTGTATCTGTATTGCTGTTTATTTTCTCAAATGTCGATGCTTCAACCTCTCAAAGATTTGTCAGCTAATATTGTAACACTCGTGTTCAACATTTACAACTTTGAACATCTCGATGGTTCCTACACTTCCGATATGAAAGAGCACAACGGAATCTATTGGTATGCGCTTTATTAGTTAATTATTATGAATTCCATTTTAGGTGTGTCAAAGTGCAGTCAAATAAAACAGCTAAAACTCAAAAAAGACGAGTTAGTATATACTTGGTCTGTAACCCAAACAACCCAAGTACGGAATGGTCGGTTTCAACTTCTTTCGGATTTCGACTTGTCAATTCCTGGGGAAACTCGAAAAATAAATTCTCATCCTTGTTCAATCATACATTCACAGCAAAAGAAAACATGAAGGGAACTAGTGGGTTCTGTGCTTGGGATGAGTTGACTGCACCCACTTCCGGGTTCCTCGTTGATGGGATCTTCCAAATTGAGTTTGACCTCAATGTCTCCTCATTTGTTGGAATAAAAAAAGAGAAAATGTCCAAAAAAAAATTTGATGATCTTATTGCGGATGGGCAACTTATCGTGGAGGATAAGCATATAAATGTCTGTTTTGCGGTAAGTGACACTGCTGCCAGTATTGTGCTTCGAAATGTACTTTATTATTTTAGCTTCTTGCTGACAACTCTCCCGTTCTTTACGATTTAATTTATGTAGAAAACGCAGGAAAAACAGCAATTGAAATATTTGACTTCACCTATGAAGCTGTACTGGGAATGGTATGCATCTTACAGATGGACGCTTTTGAAGTGACAAGTAAGAAGTTTCTGATTTCCACCGGTCACCTCACAAAATTGTAGCTCAAAATTATCGTGACCTTCTCGAATTAGGAGAAAAGTATCAGCTTATAGCAGTGACGGATAAGTGTGAAGAATTCTTGCTGAAGACAAGGAAGGTTACTATTGAAACAAAACTGAAATTGTCGGAAACGTTCCAGCTTCATTTCTTGCAGGTAAACTGTTCTTTCATGAAAAGCTCTAAGACTCTGCCCTCCTATTCTGGGATGAGTCAGATTTCGTTAAATTGATGTAGGGAGAAAAAAGCAATATGTTCCCGACCAACACTTGAACTGTTTGAGCCTTATTTTTTCAGTTTCGAACTATGGAGCGAATAAATTGCCGCCATTATTTGGAACATATTCTTGATGAACACATGGATATTGAGGAGAAAACATATGAAGCTCTTATCGAGAAGATGAAACAATTGAAAAGTCAAGAAGAAGGGCCACTGTGTAGTTGCAAAAAAAACCATGCCAGATAAATTATTTTGTTAGACGGAAGTGTTTAGGATGTGGTTAGAAATAAGATCTCATTGAATGGGTACTTAGATTTAGACATAGTCCTTAATTCAGGGACAACTTCTTTAATTCATTGCATATACTTACAAAAAAGTGACATTCGCTGCCGCAAGCCTTCATACCAGTATGGTCACTTAAAGCAATTACGTTGTTTCTAAATCACAATGACCATATTTTGCATCAGACCATCTTAGATCCGTTTATAAAAATAACACGTTTTTTACCGATGTTCTAATGCCTGTTCCTGATAATGTTACTCGGAAAAGCTAATAAACCGTTGAACAAGTTTTAAATGTCCTATACACTATCAAGTATAATGCCATTCAGTGCGCATAAAAAGTGATTAGGCTCAGGATCACAACACGTATTGTGATATATATACAGTACCGTCCATAATTATACGAACACCATGTGAAAGTTCAAGCCATTTTGTACTGGAAAATTTGGAAGATCAACTTTGAGCGACCATAACTTTAGAGCCAGATGAAATAGAAAAAAGTTGTCAACTGAGGAAATGTGTAAAAATTGAAAATCTTCAAGACATTAGTTGACCATTTTTTTGATATCTCTCACGGCTCAAAAGTTACTAGCAGTGAAATAAAAAGATTACCTGCAGATAGAGGAAAGCCAAGAACGATCAAACCTTAGACCTCCCTTGCTAAGAATAGTCCTATCTCAAAAACTGTTGATTCTAGAAAAAAGGGATTAACTGGAGTTCAATAGAACATGCAATGCCCTACAGATTTGTAGTACATGAAATTATTCCAGCTATCATGTCTGCTGAGTTACAGCCGACAGAAGTGACAAGTTTTGATAAAAATGATATTTTTTGCAAGTTATTGTTCTCCAAGTTTTCTAAGTTCACAAAAATGTAAAAAACTGGAGGATTAATGGAAATTCATAAGAATTTGAAGAGAAAAATTGAAAAACAAGAATTTTTCCAAAACTTTTCACGTGGTGTTCGTGTAATTATGGACGGTACTGTACTTAATGTTCATATTAATAGATAATGATTTCACACTGACAAAAACAATGTTCTAGACAGAAGACCTCAATCAAATAAATTCAAGGCAAAACCAATTTTTGTACCTACGGATAGTTACAATTTTTCCGGAGGATCGATAATAGAAAAAGTCGCAGAAAAACGTTCAGATTGACTTTAAAGAAGGCCGGAATTCAAAAAAAATAATTTCCCTGAAAACTTGACAGTAGATACTCTGGTGGGTTTGAACCTGGGGTGCGTTCGTCAGAACACCAAAAGCATTCCCAGAAAGCGCCGACTCTGCTCTGCTTGCCTATAAGGACCGGGGCCTTTTTTAGTCTCAATACAAGTCCCAATACAACGAGAGTTCCCACATTCTTTAACTTATGTTTTTTTTTGAGTTTTTCTTGTTATCTCCACAAGCTTTCCAAGTTTAATGAGCATCAACTTCTCGAGATTTTCGAAAAACTTCAAAAAAAAACTATTCTCAAAATTTATATATTCATAACTTCTTCTTGATTAGAATGCAAGTTTAAGATTTAAAATGTTTATCTCTTGACTTTGAAACTTGAATTTTTCCATTTTGCTTTTAGGGTTACTGTACCAGGAGGACGCATAACCGGACGCTCGCACGAGAAATGCGCAAAGCCTCCTTTGTTCTAATTTTTTATTTTTTTCTGTTTTATTAAAATGTTCGTCTTTAGTTGTAGATTTGCCGTATGGACTCGGTTTTTCTCCCTATGAGACTCATTTTCGATAAAAATTGAGCAAACAAAAACTGCAGCTTGCGTTATTTTCCCTTCAACAATTTATATGTTTTCACGTTTTTCTCACTCAATTCGCTTTTTAAAGAAGTTTAACTAAGCTTAGTAGTACAAAGGTATAAAACTCAACCGATCAGCTTGAAAGAAAATGAATATTGCAATATGTCATTTATTAACTGTCATAAAATGTAACGTCATTCAGAAAACGTAACGTCAACGTCATTCAAAAAAACACCTTTTTGAAAATAGTTGTCTTCTTAAACTCCATAGACTTTCGATGGAAATATGCATCTCGGAAGTTCTTCCTTGAGGCTAAAATTATAATCAATTATTTATTCCGTTCATTATTTTTTTTTTCCTACTCAAATAATTCAGGCCGGTTTTTAAACAGCTAAAATTAAGAACACTCGTCTTGTTTCCAAACTGTGCGAGTGTACCTTTTGCTGATTCATTGATTTTTGACGAATTTTACAAATATTTATTCAGCGATAAAGGCAACCGACGCTCTTCTATTTCTGCGTCTCGATTCTCAACACGTATCTCATTCACTCTGTTCCTCGCGCTTTCCATTTGACTCGTCTCGTGATTGACCAAATTTCGCAATAACTTTTATCTTCCATTGAATTCTGTTTTACTTTACAGCTCACAGATTACAGACGCTGTCTGTGGTTGACTATCGACGCAATTTTCGGTACATTGAACTCTTGTGAAATGGAAACATCAAAAAATGTTGGTAAGTTCTATGTGAAAAATTCTTTTTCGTTACCTAATGCTTCTCAAGAGTTTTACTAATATTTTTTTCAAATGAGACTCTAATCACTAAAAAAATGGCTAGATGCATACTTATTCACTTCTTTTTTACTGTTGACCTCATTCCGCAAAGTATGATACAAAATAATTTTTTACACTTTTTCGGAGGTGATAAAATTGAATACGCCCCACCGATAGAATCTGGTTATAAGTTTAATTGTTCAAAAGCGTTTACTATATTTTTCAAGGAACTACTGACGTTGAACCCGCCGAAGGACGAAAATTTTTGAGCCAATCTCGAAATGTGAAATTGCCATTAAAGAATTTTGTAAGTGTTTAAAACTATCCAGTACTAATAGTTCTTTCAAATCTATGTTTTTTCAAGAACGACGAGGAGAGCAATGTGGCAGAAATCCCGTTTACACCCATCACTCAAACTTTAACAAAAGCGACTCATAACCAAAGCACTGATACCTTGAGCTCGCCGAAAGTCGTCAAGTTCCGTGTTTACTTATCGCGAGTTGAAAACCTGGCTTTTTCAGGTATGTTTTTTCCCTTTTCTTCCGAACTTTCTTGTTTAGCGCGTTCGTTGTAATGAAAGTTCTATGCGACACAATCACTTCATTTTGAAGTTGTAGAAATGATTGTTTGGAACCGATTCCACATTTTTCTTTCATACTGAAAGTCTATCAAACTTTTTTCAATTTTTAACGCTATCCGCAAATTTTCATCCCACGCCTATTATGTTAAAATCCATACTTGGAACGGGCCGTTTGGAAAATTTCATCGTCTCAGGATTCCGAAGCTGGATTTTGAAAGGGCGATGAATTTCCGATAAGCTAGTGACCTATGATGTATTGGTTGAAAGTATTGGTTGAAATTTAGAAAATTAATAATTTCTGAAAATTTCCGGAAAAAGATTTTGCTAGATAAAAACTTCCCACTTCCGGACAGGGCCGAAACTTGCCAAGTGTGCTTTAAACATCCTGACTCAAAATTCATCTCAGTAACTTAATTCTTCGAAAAAAATTTCCAGAAAGTGGAATTGAACTCAATATAGAATCTGGAAAAACAGCGGATTCCCAGACGCTCCTTTTCTATCTGTCCAAAGAGTACGATATTGACTATGAAGCTTTCTCGGAAATGTTTGCCATCTGGATGATCTCCCCGTTGTTGGAAGTTCAGCTGAAACCTCATCATCGCCCATATGAATGCCGCCAGGGGTGGGAAACTTTCTTGAAGAGGTTTGCTATGACATCTAGTGTTCGAGCATTCAGTGCAGATGAACCGATTTTGATGCTCAGAAGAAGTGCAAGTCTTACCAGCGATAGAGAATTCGAGGTGAGTGTGAATCATTAAACATCAATTTTCTATGACTTTTCTTTCTTTAACTCAGCAAATTAGAATGTGGGAAAACCTTTAGTGCAGGCTTTGAAAACTGCACTGTTGCAATCCTGCCGAGAAGAGAACTGCGCGTACTCGGCAGAATTGCAAGCGTACAGTTTCCACAGCAGAGTCGGTGCCAATGACGCTGGAAAAGTTGAACATTCCTTTCAGATTCTCAATCGGCATCCACAATGCGCTCGGTTTTTAATAAATGATGCACGCGAAATGCTTCTTCTTGGACGAGTGCAACTTCTCTCTCTCGATGACACTATTCGTGTTGCAGCTCTCTTGTTCAGTTTGCAGTATGGAAACTTCAACGAAGAAGTACATGATGTAACATTCATTAGAAATAAAATTGAAGAGATCCTCCCAGAGCGTACTTGCGAATCTATTGCCGCGAAGACTATTTTCGGAAAGGCAATCAACAAAAAGACGTAAGTAATAGAAATAATAAACAATTGTTTCCAAGACCTTATTGGAACTACGCTATTCGAAAAAATCAACAATTTTCAGTGAACAAGAAGGCCGACTTCTGAAATATTGGGAGGAATTCTCGAAAAAATTCCAAAGAGAAAGCGATAAAGAGCACGAAGTTTTATGGACTTTAACTCATTCTTCAAGCTGCTATGGCGCCGCCTGGTTCGGAGCGCGCATAGAAAAAAAGACATCACGTGCCAGCTTACGAAACTTCGGACAAAGCTTTGCTGAAATCGAGGTCAACATTGGAATCAACGACCGTTGGCTAACAATTGTCGATTCGAATTTTTCCGAAACCCTGCTCGTCCAGTCATTGGAAGAAATGTCATGGAAATTAGAACCAATGACAGACGAGAAAACTCCTTTTTTGATTCTGAATCTCGGCTGTGATCAAGAAATTGAAAATGGTGATTCTACTGTTATCAACATCACTGACGATGACACTACTTTTTTCCTTATGGTTACTGGAAATCAAACAATATTGATTGATGCCCTTCTGGAAAATATTACTAAAAGACGGAAAATATTACTGGAAAGATCTAGCTCTGATGTAAGTTATATAGAAGTGTTTGAAAAATCGAGTTAAATTTTGTTATCGGGTGAGCAGCTGTTTCGCTGCGAATTCGATTAATCTCGCCTCATAATTCCTATTTCGCATTAGTTACAACAACTTCAAATTTATTTACGACCGAGTTTCGTGAGCCGAACCAATTTACAGAGTAGTTCATCTGACTCAAGTTCAAGCTCCACCGGACATGCTGCACTCATTCAGTCAAAACTCAATTTGAAAAATTTCACAGCAAGCAACAATCGAAAACTATGCTTAGCGAAGTTCAAAGATGGAAAATGTACAGAAGTGGCGGGAAGTTTCAAAGCTTTTTATAGCCACGGCCAATGCTTATAAGATTTTGCAAATATGCTAACCCAAACTGTTCTTATCTCCCGGTTTTTGAAAATGTATTTATCATGTAGATAGAATGACGGAGATTCCCAGATGATCTCATTTTCTTTTTTTCTTGTCAAAAAGAGTTTGACGTGATGATATTCGCTAGTACTTCATTGTTTTTTTTTGATTGAAAAAAAGATTTTTTGCCAATTCGAACAAATATTCGGTAAAATCAAAACAAGATGTTAAGCCTTTTCGGCAATTGAACGAATTGCCTGCTGATCTTTCACAAGAGCTGCAATCAAAGAAACAATTGTTCCGATCGATGCCATTGCTCCCACTCCGGCATCTCCGCATATCAACTCTTTTTGAATAGGACAGATCTCCTTGAACTTCAGTTGTGATTTCAATACATTGCGATGTTGCATGGTTAAAGGATTTTCCCACATGTGAGTGTTCATGGCTGGTGCGAAGTAACATGGCTTTGATAGATCCCAGGCTCGGATGATAGAAGTCACAAGATTGTCACACAGGCCATTAGCAACTTTCGCCATCGTGTTTGCATCAAGTGGAGCTATTAAAAGCGAGTCTGCCCATTTCCTTAGCTCTGAAATTTATCATTTTGCTGGTAGAAATAATTTCAATGAGGCAATAAAGATTGGATGATAACACAACTTAAAATGTTCTATTGATAGAAAACATGCACACTTTTTTGGTTAGGAGATTCGATTTGAGCAGGCAGGACATGGTTAGAGTTTTCGAAGACCGGAAGAGTGGCACTAACATTAAACTTCGAAAATATTTCCCCCACGATGTGTTCAAGTGGAAATTTTCGGAAAATAATTAGGGCAAATCTGTAAATCTTGAAAAAATTTCAGCGCCTTTAGTTTTTAACCTTTTTAAACGGTTCGGGGCTCAAAAAATCCGCAATGCCAGTCTTCATAATTGTTACTAAATTTCAGCTCTTGAAGAAACCCCAGTTTGCTGAAAACCTAGAAAAATGAGTTTTCCTAGTTGATTTTTTCCCATTTTCTAAGAATCTTTTCAACTAGGTTAGTTTTTGACCGATTTCCTCAGTCTTTGGCTCATTTTGTTCCATTTTTAAATGACAACATTTGTTACTCCTTGAGAAATAATGGAAATCTATTTCCAGCCCGTGAACCAGAAAATAAAGAAAAAATAGAAGCGTGGGTCATCACGTCTGATTTCCAATTGAACATATCGTGTCCCCCTCTTCCCTTAAATCGCGATTGCTCCGCCGTGGAAATTTGTTGTCAAAAATTATTACACTTTTTGCAATTTTCCAACTTTGCGCAATTCCAGCTTTGCCTGTTTTGGAGATTTAGATCCGAATTTTCTGGGGTGCACTGGAAACCGCTTCGGGTTTCTGGTGCAGTTTTTGGTGTGACGATCTGACCACTTTGAACCCAGATATTTTGAGGAGAGTGGGACCCGAAAAATTTAAAAATTTCGAAGTACTGGAAATTCCCCGAAATTCTTTTAATATAATTTTTCATTCGTTCAGTTTTTGAGGTTTTGATGTGAAAACTGGGGAGCATGTTGAGCTTCAGGGAAGCTATCGATTGAGCAAAAAACTAACTGAATCGAGAATAAATGAAGAATGTAGGCCATAAAACAAAAATCGAAATTTCACAAAAAACAGAGTTTTTCAATTCTTTCTGCCAATTATTGCGTTGACCTCAGGTCAAATTTGCTCCTCTCTCTCTTTTTTGAGAAAAAAAAAAACAATTTTGGCGTGTTTCATTTCTAAAAAAAAAAAAAAAGAATTTGGTAAATTGCAAAACAGCACCGCAGGTCCTCAACAGATGTCTAGTCTGATAATAATTTAATAATTAATACAGATTTCAAGCTTAATGTGCTAGTTTTGCATAGCACACGGTCTCCTAGGACGGCCACTATCGAGTAACGCGCAAGACTACTGTTCACCTCTTTCGCGCACTGTTTTACATTATCGATTTTTGGAAATACGCTGGGAATTCATAGGAAAATGCTCAAAATTAAAAATTTGAATAAAAAACATGATTGTTTTTCAATATATGATAGGTAACAACATGGAAAGCAGTTATAAATTGAAAACACAGCCGAACCAGCGGCATTTGCGACGGCATACAGCTGAAACTAGTTTGAAGCCAATTTCAGCTCAATCAACCACAGGCTACTGTAGAGTAGATCGAAACAGTGTTTGAATAAATATTCCAAATCTAGAAAGCTATCGGAAGGGTATGAAAATGTGAAATCCCCCAAAAACTGTTGTTTTTCGCCTCAAAAGTGATACTGTAGCGCCTTCTCAGAGCCTCATATCCCACAAAAATTGCAATAACTCTCTTCATTTCCATTCAATCACTTTGTTTGATAGCTTAAAATGAAGCTGAGTACCTACCTAACAAAAAATGGAAACGACTTTTGAGCGCCGAAATCTCATTCCGCCAAAATCCTAATTTTTCGGTCGATTTTTTCATTTTCAGTGCTAATTGAAAAAGGCTATTTCTCCTCGAATACTTAGTTTTGACGAATCTCCTTTCACAAATAGTTTTATTGATGACTAATCTACAAAAAATGGAAAGCAAAATCAAATTTTGTTCGGAATGCGCCGAGATAATAAGAGATTTCTGAAAAATCAGTTGAGAATTGCACCCCTTTACTGTGCAGCGAGCGAGAGTGCGCGAGACGAAGAGTGTTAGACAGATGGTCCCTTGCGTACTTGCCGTTTAGGAGACCGTGTAGCAAAACAAAATTATACAAAAAATTTTGAAAAAGAGCAGTCCGAAAGTGAGCCGGGATCTCAAAAGATTTCACATGGCCGGGCTTTAAAGTCACAACTGGTGGTTCAAGTTGTGAGTGGTAAAAAACTAACCGATATGTAGAACAGGATCACCGCGCTCTCTCCACATTGACCATTCATCCCTATCTTCGTAAATAAGATCCTCAAATTCCAACCTTTGAATTCGGCACAATTTTTCTGCATTCTCTGTTGTGACTATCTGATGTAAAATGTATGAAAAGGCGTATTGGGTGCGCAACACACCCTAATTGTGAGTCGTTCCTTTCCGATTTTTTCATATAGTTCGTTGACAAGTTCAGGCGCTTTCATCACTGCGATGCTTCCTGTGAGCACGAGAAGTAGTTGGTGCTTCCCTGTTTCATCTCTTGTTATTTTGTGAGACCTGGTCAGAGGAGGGCGGCGCTGAAACATGCAAAGATTTCAACGACCTGATGTAGTCATGAGCGATGGATATGTGCTACCTCAGCTTTGAATTCTCTTGAGTCGTCGTTCAGATTGTCTTCTTCAGAGCTTAATCTTTGCCTTTTCATTTGACCTTGTTGTTGCATTTGTTTTACGAACGATAGAATTCCGAAATTGAAATGAACAAACTGAAAGAACAAACGCAGCGCCAAACTCACAAGTTCACTTGCGTCGAAAGGCCGAGTGGAGTACACGAGAGTCGGCTTCTAGGCCATTTCCCTGTTTCCCACGAGGACAAGATTTATTTTTATTCTCCACAATGGCAACTGCGCGAACGGCTGTGAGAGCAATTAATCCACAAAGATTCCCGCTATATCTGTACAAAAGTATTTTAAGGTAGTTCACGTTCCCATTGTTTGCATAAACTTAAGAATTTCAGACTGCATTATGGACTGCCTGCTCCAGCCAGATTAATTGGCGACACTTACGTCAAAGATGAGTTCAAAAGACATATAAACGCAAAACCTGAGTTTGTAAAGCCTTTTATAGCAGAATGGACGGTAACAAAGTTTCGTAGTTAAATATTTAGAAATTTCTTTTCCAGAATTATTGTGTTATGCTCTCCAAACAATTGTCAAGCGCAGGAATTCGAAAAGGAAGTATAGGAAAGGTAAAGAAGCTTAGATTACGAATGTTTTCATTTGATTGAATTTCAAACAGGACTTGGATTCGGAAAAATTGGAACAACTAAGTAACGAGCATATCCAACAACTAGTGGAATTGCGTGTAGAAGCTGATAAACATATGGGACGGGACGACTTTTTTCAAAGTTTACAAAGTATGAAGGACGATCGAAAATAAGCAATTGAACGTTATAGTGCATCACGAAGCAGGAATATAATCGCATATACTTTTCTAATAAACATGTAGAAAATATCCTTCAGCAGTTTTAATAAGAAAAGTGAAAGGGTGTGTCATAGATGGGAAGAAGCATAAAACTAATTGCGCCCAAAAACACTCTATGGGGGAATTTAATTCTTATTGTTGTTGAAAAACATTTTTTCACAAGGAGCGTCACTTTTGGGCCGCTTTTCACACGGCACACCGTTCGTGAGTTTTTGTAAAATAGCCAGGAATCTTTTCCGAAAAATTTCTATC